>PVIY010022239.1:0-41131 GCA_004026745.1 Myrmecophaga tridactyla | reverse complement strand
GGGGGCTGGTGGGGTGGGGGCACCTGGAGTGTGGGGAATGGGAGCGGGTAACAGGGCTCAGGTGCGTGGGGTGTGGGGTGAGTTACCAGTCATGGGACTGCGCTGGTGAGAGTAGCGCGCCCAAGAAATGTGGCTGGGCTCACTTCCTTGTCCTGGGCTCCTGTCTATGCATTCCTGCAGGCTCTGCAGCTCCTTGCCAGGGTCCAGCTTTCTGCCTCTTAGGCCCTCAGCCTCTGCAACTGGGACTGCCACATGTGGTGCAGAAGGCTCTCCCATTGGGGTTAATTTTGAGCTATTCTAGTTGGCCATCTTACTGGAAGTCTCCTTGGAACCCTGTACATTTTAATCCTTAATTTCGCATTCCCTACTTCCAACCCAGCCCCTGCTATCCTGTATTCTAGATTCTATTTCTAAGAATTTGTTCATTCTAGTTATTTCAGACTAGTGGAAGCATGAAATATTAGACCTTTTGTGTCTGGTTTATTTCACTCTACATGATGTCTTCAAAGTTCGTCATGTCACGTGTATCACGACTTCATTCCTTTTTATGGCTGAATAGTATTCCCTTGTACATAGATAACACACTCTATCCATTCATTGGTTGATGGACACGTGGGTTGCTTCTGTCTTTTGGCAATTGTGAATAATGTTGCTGTGAACACCAGTGTCCGAATATCTGTTTGAGTCACTGCCTTCACTTCTGATTTTAAAGCTAGTAGCAGGTTTGTTGGGTCATATTGTAGTTCGATGCTTAGCTTCTGAGGATCCACCAAACTGTCTTTTACAGCAGCGGCACCATTTTGCATTCTCACCAGTAGTGAATGAGTGTTCCTATTTCTCCACGTCCTCTCCAACACTTGACATTTTCTGTTTTGTTTTTTTTTAATAGCAGCCATTTTAATGGTTGTGAAATGGAAGCTCATGGTTGTTTTTATTTGCATTTCCCTGATGGCTAATGATGTTGAATATCTTTGCATGTGCTTTTTGGACATTTCTGTATCTTCTTTGAAGAGATGTCTTTTCAAGTATTTTGCCCATTCATTAATTGAGTTGTTTGTCATCTTGTTAAATTAAAGATTTTCTTTATATATCTGGATATTAAACATTTATCAGTATGTAATTTCCAAATATTTTCTCCCATTGTATAGGTTATCATTTTACTTTCATGATAAAGTACATTGAGCCACAAAAGTTTTTAATTTTGATGAGTTCCCAGTGATCCTTTTGTTGTTTGTGCTTTGGGTGAAAGTCCAAGGTGAAGTTTTAACTGTTAATATATTATGATTACGGCCTTTATTATGGCTAATCTTGGACTAGTTATCACTATATCAATATTTAGTCACAAGAAAATTTTGAATCCCCTGCTGAGTTATTTTACATGCATTCACTTCTTCACCAAATATTTCTTGAGCACACTATTACATGCCAGGCACTTTTCTCTATAGCAGTGAACAAAAAAAAAAACACAGAAAATCCCATCCACATGGATTCTAGGGGGATCTTCTGTTCTTCCTAAGCTTATAACAGTGTAATAGGTAGATATTATACACCTGGTCTAAAGAGGCGGCCACTAAAGCTTAGGAAGTTAATGACTTGTCCTGTGGTATATGGAGAGTGAATGCAGATGTGGGATTTGAACCTGGTGTAACTAATTCCCAAGCCCTTTTGCCATTAGAAATGCCATATTTACTCTGAGTTTCAAACAGTTCCTCTTATGATACTGGATTTTACTGATTAGCTAGCCATGCTTGTCACAGTGCTTTTTCTTTATTACATGACCGAATATTAGTAACACATGTCCCTGGCAAGTTCCTGATATTTGGTGCTGAGCCGAGTTGTGTTGGGGCTGGGCTGGCTGAGCTGGCCCAGCTGGCTGTCAGGGTATTGTAGACATCATCGCAGTCTCTGAGGTGCCATGAGACATGCACCCACCCACCCGGGACAAAAGGCGTGAAATTCTAGGAAGGATGTTTTTCCTGGGTTCAGTTGAGTGCCTTATGAAATATATTTGGAGTTAGCCAGCAATTTAGATCCGAAGCTTAAAAAGCCAGTAGTTGCCTTGTGGTCTCTCTACCAGGCTAGTTGTTGAAAATGTATGTGTTTGAGTAGCAAAAGAGAATACTACTTACAGATGGTTTTCTGTGTTATTAAAATCCTGAAGCATTCTGGAATGGAATCATTTTCCTTTTTTTTTGACTGAGAATAAGGACTTAAGTCAATGTTCATAATTATTTGAGATACTCTATTTTAGGTATTCTCTTAAAGAGCCTGGGAGGCTTCTGAACATATACCTTCCTGTGTTTGTTTTTAATGCCACCTATTATTGAGTTCATGTTCTTGGCAAATATTTACCCACAAGACAAATCATGCATTCCTAAAAGTTTCTTGAACGAAAACTGAAGGGCCCTTGTATAGATGATCTTATACTGTACTTGTGTTCACCAGTGAAGAAACAGAAGGTCTGGAAGGACCAGAGCCCTGCTGAAGGCCAGCTGCTCAGACGATGTCACTAAGGCTTCCCATGTCACTAAGGCTTCCCCCATAGTGCTTTGTTCTTATAACTTAATGGTCCAGTAGTGGCTGCAGGAGTTGCATTATTCCAGATTTTAATTTTGTCTTGGTTGTTTCTTTTTGTATTAATGAGTTTTCATTGTCTGTATATAAGTCTTGAATAGAAGTTCTAGCTGTGTGCATTTTATCCAGAGCAAGGGCTGAATGGGTGATGTTACTGGGAAGTAAAAAAAAAAAGCTCAAAGTTAATTAGTGCAGTATTTTAAAATTTTCTTTCCCCAAATAATAGATTTTTATAAGAGTGTTGTTTTGTGTAACATAGTTGGTGAGAAGCCGGTTTGAAGTGTTACTGCCTCTTTTATTATTAATCAAATTTCGCATAGGAACTTTTTCTTTAAATAGCATTTTCTCTCCTTTAAGCTTTTAATTTTGGAATAATTTCGAACTTATAGGATAGTTGCAAAAATAATTTTAAAAACACATACATAACCTCTACTCCCTGTTACCCAGATTCACCAATTTTAACATTTAATCACATTTGCTGTGTCATTCTATCACCTGTCTCATCTATCTATCTGTTTTCAGAACATTGGGTAGTAAGTTCCATACATATCATGCTCCTTGAACAAATAGTATTACCATATACATTCCTAAGAAAAGGAAATTCACCTTTGTAACCTCCTTAAGCTATCAAGTTCGAGAAATTAAATTGCATTTTTTTAATTGTTTTTTGCATGGGCAGGCACCAGGAATCGAACCCGGGTTTCCAGCATGGCAGGCGAGAACTCTGCCTGCTGAGCCACCATGGCCCGCCCTTAAATTGCATTTTGATAATGAAAGTAGTGGGTTTAAATTCTTGGAAGGGATTGTAAGTAGAGGAATAGCTTATTCTTCATTTGTCATTCTTATTTGATAGATAGTAACTTTAATAACAAAACAATATCCATATACAAAATATTACTATACTTTTTTCTAACCAGAACATTTTAAGTCTCAGAGGGAGGTGCCACACCTCTTCTCTAAAACGAGGCCAGTAACTGATTATCTCTTCTGGATTAACACTCGGTGATTCTGTCACTTTGTAATTTACGTAACTCCGAAATTATTCTACTGGCACGGTTTATTTGGCCTTGATTATTTTCACCCTGATTTGAACCATATTATTTTTAGAGACATCTCTTTGTTGGACATCTTTGGAACTTGAAATTGTTGTCAGTTGTTATGCATCATTATTAATTGTTGTGTCACGGACCCCAGCAACGAAATAGGGAGTGTAGCAGTGTGCCCCACACAAGATCCTTAACTTGCCTCCAAAGATGAAACTAAACAAAACCAAGCCCACGGCTGAGAATCAGTTGCTGCTTTAATGCATGCAGGCATTTTGCGTTTTGATTGTACTCACTAACATTTGTTTAGAACTGTACAGTTAATGACACTCGTGGTTCTAGTGATTTCCTTGAAAATGAAACAGTGCAAATTTACATGGTAACAGCTGGAGGAAAAATTATCAGTAATTCCTCAGCTGAATCTACTTCAAATTCAGGAAAAGGCAGGAAAATCCTTTCTAAGTAAAAACAAAGATAGCCCTTGGTGTTGTCTGTACCAGGGTTTACCTCGCAATTGAAAATAAGCCGGTCTCACCATTGTCTCCAGCAGGGAGATCTGTAATAGTACAGGAGGGTGAACTAAAAGCCGTTCACCAACAGATGGATGTCCCAGCCAGTTCTGCAGGGTGCCCAGAGGCTCCCAAGGGTAGGGGACCCCGAGGTGGTGGCTTTGGTTCCTTCCTTTGAAGATGGGACTCAACAGTTGCCCTCTGTGCTGGGGACAGGTTTTACTTGGAATGTGATATCTGCTTTTACGGAAAAACATCTGTCGGATTTTGTTGTCCATTTCCTCTCTTGCAAGCTTAGCATGAATTCTTTGCCCTGCAATTTTTCTCTCTTATAACCCTATAATTTTACAGTAGTAATTCACCGCGGTCTGTCACTTGACACATAAACTGAGCAAACAGATCCCCTAACAATTAGCCCCGCAAAGTGGGTTCAGATACTGTTTGGTGACTGTGAGATTGTTTTCTTGCTTTATTCTTGTTAAATTTGTGGTAGTTAACATACTTGCATCAAAAGAAAAAGCTCACATCCTTAACATTTTGTACTCATTCCTGTGTATTCCCAAATATGTGTCCAATAAAACACTTACTGCGGTATCCTATGAAAAATAGTAAAAGAATTGGGAAATCTTCAGGTTCATCAGAGAGGACTGCATACTTATATTTTTACATACCTATAATGGACAAACAGACACTTTAAAGACAAGATTATTTTATCCACTTAATAAAGAAATTGAAACAAAATAGTATTCAGAATACATTGCTGGTTCATTTATTCAGGATACATTGCTTGTGCATTTATTTGTCCAACAAGTATTTATTAGGTCCCAGTTCTTGAGTGCCAGGTGTTTTCCTGGGAACTGAGGTTAGGCCAGAGAACAAGCAGATAATAATCTTGTCCTCCTGGAGCTTATATCTGAGAAGTGAGAAACAGAAAATAAACAGTAAATTAATGTAGACCCTGGAAAGTCTAACTGCTTTAGAGAAAAATAAATCAGAAAGAGGCAGACATGGGTGGACTTTTCAGTAGTACATTTAGTGGCCGAGAAGTGCATTTGAGTGAAGGGTTCCCGTTTAACCAAGAAATTAGGATTTAAGGGACGATTTTGATTATTGAATCATTATATCGATAGTCCTTTTTGCTTTTTGGTATATTGGAGTAGACAGAGGGAAGTACCTGAAATCTCTGAACTGGAATCCAGCTGCCTTGATCTCTGATAATGATTGTATACCCTTTACCTTCTTGCCCCTGTGATTGTAAGATCTTTGTGACTAACCTGCAGTTGGACCCAGTTATCCAGTTTTTCAACTTTAGAATATAGTAATCCCTAAGGACAGCCTCTAATGTTTATTAATGAAGGGTCTTGGGTCAACCTAGAACTAACCCACCCCAAGTCCAAAGTTATCTTGATAACCAAGACTGGCTTTCACCAGAATGGGTCCACCTGACATGCACAGTGGCTTAGACTTTAGCCTCATTATAATACTAAAAATCATGCCCATCATCATAGTTAGGCTGCCATTTTTTTTTTTAACGTATGTTCTGTGAGTAAGCTTGTGCTCAGTCTGTGCATGCTCAGTTATTAGATCACCTCTAATTACATCATCTGGGGCCATTGTGGTCATTATCCTAAAACATAACCATCTTTTGATTCTATAAAACTATCAGAATTACTGCAGCCCTGGGAAACAGATTTTGAGCTGATAGGCATTTGATTGCCTACGATGCACTTAGTAACAACCTTTTTCACTCTTTGAAACCCCAGTGTCTCAGGAATTGGTCATTTGAATGCATCAGGCAAAATAATCCACCTCCTTTGTAATGACTGAGGGTGTCCGGGGGCGGGGGGGTACTTTTTAGGGTAAGGGCACGGAGGTGGGGGCGTGCCTGGCACCTTTCAGGGACCCCCCAAGGAGCTGGAGCAGAGTGAGCAGGAAAGGTAGGAGGTGAGGTCAGAGGAGACCTGGGCCTGGGGCCATGTTTAGGAGAGCCTCTGAGCCACCAGGAGAGCTTGGCTTGGCCGAGTGCCATGGGAGGGAGCTGTTGGAGGCTTTGAACAGAGTAATTGCCTCACCTGACCTTATATGTGGTAAAATACCTATTTCAAATAAATTTGTCGTACTCGTCATTTTTAAGTATATAATTTGGGCATTAAGTATGCTTGCAATGTTGTGCAACCATCACCACTATCTATTTTAAAATTTTTTCAGCACCCCAAACAAGAAGATCTATACCCATTAAACAGTAAATCTCCTCAAAGATTAGATCTTTCTCACTCAATGAATTTGACTGTTCTAGGTATTTTGTTATCACTGGAATCATCTAGTTTGTTATCTTTTGGTGTCTGACTTACTTCACTGAACATAATGGCTTCAAGATCCATCCATGTTGCAGCGTGGATCAGAACTTGATTCCTTTTTATGGGTGAACAATATTCCATTGTACCGCTATACCACATTGTGTTTATTCGCCTGTGGGTGGACGCTTGGATTGTTCTCACATTTTGGCTATTGTGAACATTGCTGCTATGAATGTTGGTATCCCTGCTTTCAGTTCTGGCCTCATGTTTTAATAGATGAATTCTAGACTCTTTGCGTGTGTGTGTGTGTGTGTGTGTAGGGGAGAGGGATGCAAAGCTGAAAACAAGACCAGTTAGGGGGCCACTGCCATAATCCAGATAAAGATGGTGGCAGTGATGTTTCCAGCCATGAAGCTGCCTGAGATCTGTAAAGACTGAGCATACTCAGAGGGAGAACAGCTCCAAGGATAAGCCCCAAGTACTCCAGTATTTACAGACAGACGAGGAGGCAGGGTGGAGTGGGAGTGGGGACTGGGAGCCTGGCACCTGGAATCCTAAAGGAGAAAGTGTCTGACGGAAGAGGGAGTGATGTCCACATCTCATGGAAGAAGCCTGGTGTATACAGCATATGTAGAGGTGTAGAGGTGTGTTATGTAACTCGTTAAGGTGTGCGAGGGTCTGTGCGTTGGGTGTGTGTATGAGGTATCTACGATAACCGTGTCGGAAAGATACTTCCATGTTTTAAAAGATGGGGTCATAATACATGTTTATGCTTGAATATGTCTAGAGCATTTCTGGAGGAATACCCAAAAAACTTAACTTTGTCTCCTTTCTGGAGGCATATTGGAGCTCCAATACCCTGAGAGGGAGACTTTTTTAGTTTATAGATCATGATTAACTTTTTTTTCCTTTTCCTTTTTTGGCATGGCCAGGCACTGGGAATTGAACCTGGGTCTCCGGCATCGCAGGCGAGAATTCTGCCTGCTGAGCCACCGTGGCCCACCCAATCACAGTTAACTTTTAAGAGTCTAGATACTGTCTCCTTCCCTCCTCTCTTCTTTCCAGGTGCTTCTGTGTGTTTTTCTTGCAGTGGGTCCCTGCACACGCTCAGTCTCGCAGACCCTGAAAACAGCAGTTGGTGTATCCTCTGAGTCATTCGTTCATTCATTCATTCACTCATTCACAAATAGTGCCTGATATGTGCCAGGACTATTTGAAATGTTTGTTGGTAGAGCCTTGACCAAATCAGACAATGTCAGTTTGCTCTTACTTTAAGACAAGGCCAGCCCTCCTTCCTGCTAGGTAACCTGTGCCGGGGATCTAGGGGATATACTACACAAGTCTTTGGAATGCTACTAAAATACTGTTCCCATTCATCTGGGCTGCCTGTGCCTGACTATGCTTTATACTGCTGTTTCTGTGGAAAATTGAATTTTAGGCTCTCAGCAAACATTTTATAAGTAACACTTTGGAATGCAATTAACTGGAAAATTAGGTACTTCCCAGCTGATATATATATTTTTTTGCATGGGGAGGCACTGGGAATCGAACCTGGGTCTCTGATATGGCAGGTGAGACCTCTGCCTGCTGAGCCACTGTGGCCTGCCCCTAGCTGATATTTTTAAACCGATCTTATCAGCAGACTTTACATGTGATTGTCAATCATGGTTATCTCTGCTAATAGAAATATGTAGTAGTGTAAATGTAAATATGTGTATTTTGACTGCTGAGTTAGAAAAAGAAATCAAATCTGTCTCACCAATTGTTTTACTTAGGCTAATCCTAAAATGAGCTTACATCCTCTAAATTCATACCACCTGATATCCAGGACAGATAGTGTAGTGGGGAGTTATGACATAAAGGGGTACTGGAAGTTCACAGCATCCAGCAATGCTGATTTAAGGAGACATGGAAGTGTGACAAACACTGGCGGTTATCTATGTCAAAGATTTGGGTTTTAAAGCCCTTCTTTGGTACTGGAAGAAATAAACCTTTTGAGTTTATTAGAAAATTCATTTGGGGAACAACTGATAACAGTAGGAAGCCAACTTCAGCACAGTCTCTCCTGCTCCGCTTGATTTTTGGCTTGAAAAATTCTCTCACCAATAGGTAGAAAGAGTAAGGGGAACAAGATTTCCCAGATGCCTCCTTCGTATAATAAAAATAATTATATTTTTTATGGAGAACTCTCCATCACAAGATGGGCTAGCTTGTCCTCACATTCATTTCTTAAAGATTTTTTAAAAGTACCCTTTCAATTTTGAAACTTTCGGCATTTCAGAACCCACATAGTAGATGAGTCCTTTAAAAAAAAAATTATTGAGAAATCATCACACAAAGTCCATCCAAAGTCTTCAGTCAGTGGCTCACAATATTATCACATAGTTGTGTATTGATCATTTTTAGAAATTTGCATCACCCCCCAAAAAAATAATTCACACACCCCATACCTCTTACCCCTCCCTTTCATTGACCACTAGTCTTACAATGTACCCTTTTTTTTTTTTACCCTTTATCCCTCCCCCTATTATTTATATTTTATCCTTAGTTTTTTACTTATATGTCCATGCCCTGGATAAAAAGAGCACCGGACACAAGTTTTTTCACTGTCACATGTGTAGATGAGTTCTTGATTGTAGTCGGCTGTTATCTTGTTCTTTCCTGATTGCTCCAAGTCTGAGTAGTGGCCAGGTGTCGGTTGCCCAGTGAAATTGTGCACCCATCTCCCCTGCTATTTGTGTGACTCTCCCCCCATGGGACTGGGGGCACTGACTGTCAGTCTTCCCTGGACAAAGACTGAGCCACACTCTGAAAGTTCGTCACTCACTCACATCTGCCGCCATCCTCAGAGTTCCTGTGGCAGTCGGAGGCTCATAGTGGCAGGAGTTTCTGAGATTCAGGAACTGCTGTTTCGAAATCAAGGTTAAGAATCACCCTCTCTCTCCATTTGCAATCAGGTCCTTCTGTGTTGGGAAAAATCCCCTATGCATCTGTTCGCCACAAACACTTTGACCAGCATTCAGAGGGTGGCGTGGGGGGGCTGTGTGTTGGGAAAATGGTTTAATTTTCTTTAAAAATCAGACTTCTTTTCGTTGTAAAGACCCATTCCAATTGAAAGCTTGCTTCCTCTTTGACTTTTTGACTTAATCTGACTCGCTGTTTTGCACACTCTCTTTTTCAACATTGTTGACCATGAGGATTTTGGAGCAGGGTGAGATTTTTGCCTGCTCTCTCTTAGTTCCTTCTTTCTGTGCCATTCTGTTAATCCTGGTGAAAAGGACAAATTACGTAAAAAGCTAGGAGAGCTGTTGTAAGAGCTTCAGTACTGATGTTCTCTGCCTCTTCAAATTAGGAAGTTTCAACTTCCCCATTGTTTTTTATGCTGAGTCTCAGTTCTCTTTCACATGTGGCTGACTCAGGGTTCACTTCCAGGGAGCCTGTGCTGGTAGAGAAGACTTGTTCACAGCCAGTGGTGGAAGAATTCATATTTGCTGTCCAAGCTGAACTCCAAATGGTATTATTCCAGCAATACCATCGTGAAGAGGACTCTTTAGGAACTACGGTAAAGCAGAGAACTCTCGCAGCATCCTACAGTGTGCTGTGCAGCAGCTGCCAAGTCTAAGTATAGGCTGGGAAGCCCCTTAGGAATTACAGAAAGTGTTAGCAGAAGGCCTGGATGAAAATGACAGCTGCTTGCCTGAGGCACCAGGGAGCCACAGTACTTATAGAATAAGAACCGAGGTGACTGTCCAGCATATGTTGGCTTCAGACACTTGTGAAAATCATTCTATTTAGTGTTAGTATTAATGGTTTGCTGGTAAACCACAGTAATACCTTTGGCTCAAAAAGCTCTGTAAGGAAGAGAACTCATGCAATTCTCTGACAGTTCACGATTGTATGAAGCATTTGATTAAGTGCATGTTGATTTAAAGGTAGCAGAGGATAGAACATTCTATAGCTTTAATTTGAAATGCCAGATTATGGGTGCAGCTGTGCTCTGTCTGCATTAATGGATTCTAGGACCAAGGAGATCCTACATTCTTATCAGAAACATATGGCATGAGAAATATTCCATCTTAAAAAAAAAAAAAGCACAAGCCCTGGAGCACCAGATTAATACCGAAGAAGTGATAATGATTTCTGTGAGTGAATATGTTTCTCAGACTTAACGTTTTCATAAAGGGCTTCATTTGAAATTGATAGTTTCTTTGTAATTTTTGTTAATATTTTGACATTCCTTGATAAGAATAAAATGGGGTCAAAACATTAATAGTGTCTGATGCAAGAAAGGCTAGGTTTATATAACTGCCTCAAAGAGGAGAAAGCTACTTTGGAAATAAACAATTTTTGCAGATGGAAATGGAAGGAAATTTATTTCAAGAACAGTGTTGTCATATAACGTGTAGATATGTGATTTTAGTATTTTTACCTTTAATGTCACGTGACTTCTTATTTTGGTTATGGTTTCAAATAACTCTTAAACAGAGTGCAAAAAATTTTATGCCATTTGTGATTGATAGATATAAAAACACATGTCAACTTCATTTTTCTTGTTGCTTTATCCTGTAAAGAGAAAAGGAACCTTGTTTGGAAATTAATAGTGAAGATTGTGCTATACCAAGAGCTGTTGGAATATATATATCAACAGCTGTTCTGCCGTTCTGTTTCAGTTTGTTTGGGACAAGGGGGAAGAAGGGTTTGATGCTGAAATAATCATTGTATAAAAGTTGATGTCAGCTACATGGCTGTGAAGGGTTGTAATTTAAAGCACAAAATAATACTGGGGGTAAAAGCTTATTTTCTTCACTTTTGTGACTTTATAATTACGCTTTTGTCTCTGTTGATATGACCAAAGTCATTATTACTTTTTTCATTGAAGTGAATTTCAGCTTTAAAACTGGTTTAGTTTTGGCATATCATATTTTATCATCAGCTCTCTGTTACGACATGCATTCAAATGTATGTTGACTTTCTACTCTATATACCTTACAGAGATAAGGTATAGTGACTCTATGATAATTATTTTCTGGGCTTATTTAAAATAATATATATACACATATATGTATGTATATAATTATTAGATAATGTCTGATGTTTGAGTTCTTAGTATGTACCAGACACTGCATAGCTTACATGATTTATTTCATTTAATTCTCATAAACTACAGAAAAAATGATAGTATTCTTATTTTACAGATAGGATTAATATCCCCATTTACTGAACCAAGACTCAGAGAGGTTAAGCTTCTTACCCAAGATTACACAGATAATTAATGGTGGAGCCAGGATTCAACCAGTCTGACCCGCCTTGTGTTTATTGCTGCGTTATATTTATTTGGTGACAAATCGCTGACCTGTATAATCCCCTGACATAGTGACAAAGGAAATGTTCCATACGTATTTAAATGAAGGAAAAGTCTCTGTTTTCTAGGCCACCCCCTCGTTTTTAGTCTCAGCGCCCTATCCTTCCTTTTCCTTTTTTCTGGGTACTTTACACTTAGCATGAGCCATCTCTGGCTTTTTCTTCTCCTTGTGGCATGTATGTGCTTTCTCTGGCTCAGTCCATAAGGACAGGCTAAATTAGGCTGCCGTGACAACCCCCAAATCTCTGCAGTTTTAAAAAACAAAGATTCATATTCCCATCAAGGTTTGGTAGGGAGTCTTTACTAGGGGCGATTGCTCATGGACCCCGGCTGACTTGCAGACTCATGGCCGAGGGGTAGAGGGAGCTGCAGGTAAGAGCCTCAGCTCAGGGCTGGCACATGAAATGCCCTCTCACAGCTCTCTGGCCAGCACGGGTTAGATGGCTCCACAGGTAGACCAGGAAGTGCAGCCTTACTGTGTGCCTGTGTGTTAGTTAGGGTTCTCTAGAGAAACAGAATCAACAGGGAACACTCACAGATATAATATTTATAAAAGTGTTTCATGTGACCATGGGAACACAGAGTCCAAAATCTGCAGGGCAGGCTGTGAAGCCAATGATTCCGATGGAGGGTCTGGACAAACTTGACAGGAGAGGCTCGCCAGCCGAAGCAGGAAGGGAGCCTCTCTCTTCTGAATCCTCCTTAAAAGGCTCCCAGTGATCAGATTAAGCATCAGTCATTGCAAAAGATACTCCCCTTGGCTGATTACAAATGGAATCAGCTATGGATGCAGCTGACATGATCATGATTTAATTCTATGAAATGTCCTCATCGCAACAGACAGGCCAGCACTTGCCCAACCAGACAAACAGGTACCACCACTTGGCCAAGTTGACACATGAACCTGATCATGACAGCCTGGAAAGAGGAGAACCAGAACTATTTGGGAGAGAGCACTAAGTACTGCAGCTGTGTTCCTAGCCAAGAGAACAGCAAACGCCATCCACAGGATGCTGCTTCCTTCACCCAACCGTAACCCACTGGCTCCATCTCTCTAGAATACACACCTCGCCAGGGGTGGTGCCAGCAGTTTTAGATAGGTGGGACTTAGCCAGGCAAGCTGCTTGCAAGTGGGAAACTAGAGGATTTATCTTAAACTCACATTGGCAGAGCCAGCCTTTTTTTTTTATTCTCCAAGTATCTTGTCAAGTTTATTCTACATAAATATTGCATAGATTGAAATGTGTTTTTTAGTAAAGTTGTTACTTGGCATTTTATCTGACAGTATGCATTTCTTTATTCTACTTACATCTTCCTTCATTCAAAATTATTTACATCCTCTCTGGGTGCTGTGTTAACTCCAGGACCAAAGCTGGTGTCTGCCTTCCAGAAACCCTGGGGGCTGGAGAGATGCCTTTTAAGTAGGGATGGGGCAGTGCAAGTGGGTGCCTGGGGAAACATGCTCGGGGCACTGGGGGTGGGCAAGGGGGTAGGTCAAGCTGACCATCTACAGGGGCAGGGCCAGATTCAAGGGGAGAGCAGCCTCTGGATCAAAGAGAGGAAGCCTGAGTCTTAGCTTGGTCAGGTCAGGGCCACCAGTGATTGTACACTATGTGAATTAAAAACACCTGGCCTGGGACAAGGACACCTAGCACACCTGGAGATGAATGCACTGACACGGAGAATTTCTGAGCACTGCATGAGTTCATGAATTTAATCTTCAGTAAAATCATGTTAAAGAGAGGTTGACACTGAGCCTCTAAGTACCTTGCCCAAGGTCACCCAGAGCCTATGACTGTGGCAAACTGGAACCGACACAGACCATCAGAGAAGACTTCCTGGAAGAGTCGAGTTTAATCTGAAACTTTACAAGGTGATGTAGTAATGCAGATGGACTCCCTCCGCTTCCTCCTGGAAGCTTGAGCCAGCGATTTTTACATTGATTTTGGGGGGGTGGGGAGGGGGGGGGCTGGAGGTAGGAGTTGGGACTGATAGAGATAAAGAAGATGCAGAAGTTCCTTACCCCCCAAAGCCCCTTCTCCATTTCTGCAAATGTGGTAACTATACGGGCCCTCCTCTTCTTCCTCCTGGATAACTGTAGTGCATTGCTAATTGGTCTTCCTTTCTTTAATTTCCACCTACGCTCCCCTTGTCCCTTCTCCATTCTCTGTCCAGTATTACATGTCTGAAATACCATTCTGATCTTGTTCCTCCATTGCTCAGAAGATGCATTGATGGATTCCTCTAGGCTTTGAATCTTGACTACCTCTCTAGTCTCTGACCATCTGCATTCAAATCCTTGAACTCTTCAGTCGTCTTGCTGTCTCTATTGGGTCTTAGATGTCACTTTCCTTGAAAGGGGTTCCTGGTTTCCCCAGTGCAGGTTGTTGCCTGTTCTCTCTGTTTTGTAGCATCTGGGACTTCCCCAAAACTGTCCACTTGCTTGCCTCTGTCCCCTCTGTACCATGACGTCTTTGTGGTACATCTCTATTTTTTTGTTCATCATGTCCCCAGCATTCACAGACTGCAGTGTTCATTGTGTGAACCAACAACTGGACACTATTATCCAGTCTAATGTCCTAATTCTTCCAAATATGTACCTGTACTCTTGATAATCAAATTTGACCGGAAAGCAAATTCAAACTTCACCTGCTTTCCTTGTTTTATTGAAAGGTATTCTTGAATATTTACTGTATTCAGGAAACCATTTGGAATTACTAACTTGTATACAGATTAATTTCCCTATATTCAAGCAGAGTGGGTCTCTGCAGGTTTTTTTGGCCCCATCCTCAGCACCCTTCCTTACCCCAGAAGTGGTCTTTACATGTCTGGAAGCCTGGGGTGTTGAGGGTCTGTGAAAAGTCAGCCGCGGGAGTCACCACTCTGAAAATGTAATGTTTAAGTGTTTAGAGAAGAAAGGAAGCCTTAAGAAGCCTCATAATGATATTGACTAAATGTACAAATTTAAAAATGTGAAAGAGAAAGAACAAAGGAATGTCCATACTGCAAGGTGTCGAAAATAGATGGCAATTGATATTTTAAAACTTTAACTTATGTGTGAGACTAAAGCAAAAAATGTGTATTTGGTACAAAATTTTAATTTTGACTAGTGCATTTCCTAATGTAACTTATATGGACAGCTTTTAAAAAAAAAAGCCTCAGTTCAGCATTGTAGGATATGGATTAAATAGTTCACCAAAATTAATCTAGAATAAGTGTTTAAAAAACATAAATCTGGGCAAAAGCCAAGTCCCTTCTCTTGAAAGAAGGGAGGTCCCAAGTTTTAATCCACTGATTACCTTTGCAAATAAGAGAGAAAGTTAAGTTCACATATATAAAAAACTATTAAAAGGCAGGATGGGATTCAGTGCCTTTAACCTTTTCTACCTCTTCAACTCAGTTTTTTCTAAAAAGATATTGAAGGAAAAAAAAGATATTGAAGAGAAGTTGAATTAATTTATTTGAATTTCACATACTTTCCCTGATTTCTCCTCCTTCCCTTGTAGTAGAGGTCCTAATGCATATCAAAAGCATCAAAAGGTCTAGTGCAGAAAGAAGTGGGGGGCAGGTGGAAGCCTCTGCTTAATTAGGGATTTAGGTCTTTGTTCAGAATAAATTACTCTGTTTTTTGACTGTAGCCGTGTAACAGGTATCCCAGAAGTGTTGAATGCAGATTGGTTGTGGAGCTAAATTATTTCCCACGTGAATAAAGGGAGAAAGCACAAGTAGGGTTATTTCTAACCATTTACCTTTCTTAGCAACTTGATGCCTGCAATGAATTTTTATTCTTTGTTTAAAATGGGCTCTCCTGAATGAATAGGCAAGTGGAGCTAGCGTTTGAGATGAGAAATATTGATATACATTTTAAAACTTTTTTATTCTATAATATAACATATAAAAAAAGCAAAGAAAGAGAAAGCAATAGTTTTCAAAGCACTCTTCAATAAGTAGTACAGGACAGATCTGAGTTTGTCATGGACTACCAGCTGATCCTCTCAGATTTTTCCTTCTAGCTGCTCCAGAATATAGGAGGCTAGAAGGAATAAATACTTTTTTATCATTACAATCGACTTTTTCTTTTTTGTGAAAAATAACATATATACAAAAAAGCAATAAATTTCAGAGAAGAGCAGCACAATTAGTTGTAGAACAATTTCAGAGTTTGCATGGGTTACAGTTCCACAATTTTAGGTTTTTACTTCTAGTTGCTCTAAGATACTGGCAACTAAAAGATATATCAGTTTAATGATTCAGTAATCATATTCATGTGTTAAATCCTATCTTCTCTGTATAGCTTCACCATCACCTTTGATCTTTCTATCCCTCTCTTTTGGGGTGCTTGGTCTATGGACATTCTTTTTCATGTTGGAAGGGGTGTCAATAATATGGGGTAGGGAGATGGAACTAGCTGATGTTCTAGAGAGGCTGGGTGCTCTAGGTTTCAGGACTTATCTGGTCCAGGGACACATCTGGAGGTTGTAGGCTTCTGGAAAGTTACTCTAGTGCAGGGAACCTTTGTATAATCTTATATATTGCTCTAGGTGTTCTTTATGATTGGCTGGAATGGTTGTAATTGGGGTTTGACAAGTTATGATAGTAGCGATGTCTTACTGAAGCTTGTGTAAGAGCAACTCTCAAGTAGCCTCTCAACTCTTTTTGAACTCTCTCTGCCGCTGATACTTTATTAATTACGCTTCTTTCCCCCACTTTGGTCAGGATGGAATTGTTGATCCCACACTGCCAGTGCTGGACTCATCCCTGGGTATCATCTCCCACATAGCCAGGGAGACTTTCACCCCTGGATGTCACGTCCCACTTAGGGGGGAGGACAATGATTTCAGTTGAAGAGTTGGGCTTAGAGAGACTGAGACCATATCTGAGCAACAAAAGAGGTCCTCCAGAAGTAACTCTTAATCATGCCTAAGGTAGACTGAGCTTCTCTGCTACCTACATAAGCTTCACAAGAGTAAGCCTCAGGATCAAGGGCTTTGGCCTATTGATTTGGGTGTCTCTAAAGTTTGACTCAGTATCAGGGGATTTCCTGATGGTAAAGTTGAATAATTCGATATTTTTTTTCCCATCCTCAAGGGACTTTACCAGTACTTTTTGATTATCTGCTTAATATACTCTGGGATTTATCCAGGCATTAAATTAAGCTATACGGGATTAAAGGCCCTCTTTCTTATTCTGGGCTCCCTGTGTTTCAGTTGTTCAAATGGGCAATACAAATACGTTGAATTAGATTGTGTAGTGTCAAAAATTTAGGTCCCAGGCAAAATAAACCTTCCTTCCTTTGGTGTCAAAGAGTATGTGTGGTTCTAAAATATAGATAATGTCTTCCTTACCTGTGTTCTGAATTACTTCAACCCTAACCTGATTGGCTTCGTTCTTAGGAGAAAGATTGATAATACATTTCAAGATTTTTATCAGGTTAAATTTGAGAGTGATTGGCTGTACTTTAAAATAAAACAACCTCTGTATTAATTTTTTCAGTATACATTTGATGAGCAAATAATGTGCACTGTGTGCTCGGCACTGGGACAGCATGCTAAAAAAGGACCTGCTGCCTGCGGAGGTCCACCCCTGGCCACTAGGCAGTGGTAGGGTAGCCTGGCAGAGTGTCTGATAATGTAGATCCTGCTCCAGGCAGAGGTGAGGGGCTCCCACCACTGGGAACCAAGCCTGGCTTTGTGTAAGGGATGAAGTATTGCCTGGAGACGACTGGGCCCTCTTACCGTGCACACCCTCCACTGCTGGCAGTGGTGTCACGTCATCTCCTTCCTTGGACTAGCTGGTGCACGGCTTATTGGTAGGGCAGAAATTCTAGAGGCTTGTAGCTCCCAAAATGAGTTTTATCACAACATCATAGAGTGTATATGTTGTTGTACCATGTTAATGGCTCTCCTGATGTGAAAAGAAATTCTTTCTCAGAGGTACAGAGCCGTGGAGGGTTATTTTAAAACCACTTTTGCAATACCAGCTTCCCCTGATTTCCGTATTAAAACACTGCATCTGCATTGTGGCCTGTGAGTGAGTTCCAGAAGTTATGGAACCTCCACCCCTGTCTAGACTGACGGTTGGCTGGGAGTCACACGTTTGTCTGCATTTAGCTCTTTTAATGATTGTGCATCTAATGTTCCATGATAAAAACCATAGCAGACTAAATTGAAAACGAGATATGGGAAGCTCATATCCTCGGGACCCAGCATAAAAGTGTATAAATACCCTTGAATGCGAGGTTAAATGAGTAAATCCCTGTGAGCCAAGGGTGATTCTGAGGAGTATGTTTAGAATAATTATCTGCTAGTCCACACAAAGCAGAGCAGGAGCAAAACAACAAAACCCTATTAGGAGAAACTTACTTGAAGCACTTTGGAAAATAAGTTGAAGGGAGTAGTTCAACCCTGATGCACGGCAGCTCTTCCTAACAAGCATATCCAGTTAGGAGGCAGCGTGCTGACCTGTTTGATCTCTTTCGAGTTCTTTTAGATGAGTGTGATTCTAAAGCATCAAACTGTGAAATAGGAAGATTAATATCTTCACACCCGTTTAAATTCTCAACTTCTTCTTTCTCCCCATCCCGTTTAATTTTCCGCCTCCTGAACCCATGCTTGTAGGAGTGCGCTAGTGAGGCTTAGCGTGCCACCAGGAGAGGGCGCTGTCACGGAATTCTTGACGACGCCGCCTTCTTGCTCTAGGAAAGGAAAGTGCCCCTGGAAGGTGGAGGGGGGGTGGGTTTGAGCCAGGTGATGGGCTTGAGCGCTTCTCTGCCTCTAGGTCCCACCTCCTTCAGTGTTCTTCAGTTTATTCCCTTTTCTCAGAAATAGATAAGGAAATCCTGACCAGGATTCCTTTCTGTTAAAGCATCCTCTCAGGCAGTCACAAAGCCAGGTTGCATGTCCTGAAGAATTTCTCGTCCTTCCTGCTGGTGTGTGGTTATGAAAATTTTCGCTTTTCTCACATGCAAGTGTGTTTACCAGAGCGAACACTGAAATCCTGCCTTTGGGGTTGGCTTTTATAATCCCTGCAGGACGTGTTACTCAGCGCTCCAAGGCTGAGGTTATTGATGAGGAATATTGGAATACCTTTTTTGTCCTTTAGATTTGGAATGAACGGTCATGTGTTTTGTCCTCACTCTCTCAGTATTATTTATGACAGCATTCTCTGGAAGGCTGACACAATCAAGCACAGATTGCTATCTTATTTTTTTTTTTTTTGATTAGCTGGCCTGGGTGCTGTCTTCAGACTTACATATTTTAAACACTGAATAGCTGTGGGATGCTTGTTAGATGCTCTTATACATAGGAAGCAGTTGCATGGGGATGGGGAATGAGGGACTATATGGAGAAAATAGAAGGAAGAAAAATTAATACTCTCCAAAAGTTTTGCAATAAACAAATTGTATTTTATGGAAGGTATATCTTCTGCTGTGTTGAACAATGATAATACAAAAATTATAGTGTAGTTACATATTCACCAGGGGGAAATACATGTTGGAAAGTGGTGTGTGTTTCTATCATGCCCTTTGGAAGCTAAATGAAGACAAAATATAGTATCAGATAAGAGATTAGGCTATATTAATTATGATTTTGTAGGAGTTTAACTAGACTTTTAGTGCTCAGAAAATTGGTTTGCATTGTCTTCCTGGCTAACCAGGGATATTATTATCACATGTAACCTTTGTCTGAATTCTTTTCCCTTATCCCCCTCTTGAGAAAGTCCTGGAAGTAAGATAATTATCTCCTCGGCTCACATTTTTCTACCGGGTTCATCCAATAGGCGCACTAGTGAAAATGACAAGTACGCAGAACTGATAGATGCTGCTTGTTATTTTTCTGACGAAGTGGCAAGGAAGAGTTCAACCTGTCCTTAATTTGGTTTATTAATTATGATTATATTAGCATGAGCACTCTTTAAGGCTTATAAATCTCTGAAGGAGGAGGTAAGTTTCGAGGGACTCTGCCCAAATTGTCCTTTGATTTTTATCAAGGTGTTCATTTTTTTCTCAGTAATAATGGAAAAATTCTAGCCGAGATAATAGCAAGAGAAATTAATTGCACCTCTTGTTTGTAAATAAAGATGACCCGGTTTATCGAATGCCTCTATGGTGTCTATGGTGTGTGGTATCATTTCTAGGCATAATTGTACATAATTCTCAACATCTGGAAGAGTCAGGCATTTTCTCTCCATTTTACAGTTGATAAAAACTGATCTTCAGAGGGTTTAAGTAACTTAAGTTCATAAGGGACGGAGGTAGAATTTGAACCTAAACTGCCGACTTTCAGCACATTGTAGGAGGCTGGAGGCAGCTGTGAGCTGGTGGAAGTGGTGAGCAGTGCTTATTATGTAATAGCTTAAATAAGAATGTCCTTTTGGATTTTATTGTTAATCCCCACTGAAAGAGACTAGTCTCATACCAGATTGTTCAATGCTAAACATGATGTAGGCAGGTTACAGTTTGTTTCTTGGCTATGAATTCGTATTTCAAGTATCCTTGGGTTCCTCTGTGCTTTTTGTGCATGTTCTCTTTTGTACTCTGGCAGGCAGAAATCTGTCCATGGCAGAGTCTCATTCATAAGGAAGGTAATATAATGGCTATCAAGGTTATGATTTGGGATGGGTGGGCTTTTTAAATGTGCTTTTTTGGGTGAAAAACCTTTTTGGGTCTGTACAGATGGAAGCATTCTTCTTGTTGATCAATGAGGGAAGAAGGGTCATGTGTTAGTACAGAAGTGGTTTTAATTCTACCTGCAGCCAGGGTGTGCTGTGGACTGGCCTTATTCAGCCCCATTGACCACACTGCCCTGGCAGGTCCCATTTATTTTGGGGACCAGCCTCTGAGCTGGGCTTCAGGAAGGCGACTCAAGGCAGTTCCAAAGGCCCAGAATGGGAAGATGCCCTCATGCTCCTGAGACTTGCTTTAGGAGAGACCCTGAAGAAGGATCCTTCCCAGGCGAGGGGATGTCATGACTCCGCAGTGTAAGGGGAGAATAAGGCTCTAGTGCTCTGATTTCCAGGGCAAAGGCATTCATCAATGAGCAATGACTGGCCCTGGATGTGGACTTCTGTCCCACCCCGTAGTTCTGGAAAGTTCCGAAACACATTGGGCAATTTCTCAAGAACATTCTGAGAAACTAATAAGAAAATCAGTAATAATAATAATAGCTGCAATTTATTGAGAATAATAGCTATATTTTATAATATAAATATATAATATAGTAATGATTATAGTATATTAATATATAAAATGTATTTTTATAAATATGTATTTATACATTGAATGTATTTACAGAATACAATGTAAAGAATATATTTATATGACATAATTAGTATGTAATTATATAAATAGCTATAATTTATTGAGGCTCTGTCAGATTTTTTTTGTACATTAGCTCTAATCCTCTCAGTAGGATTAGCTCACGGTAGGCGTTGGCTCATTGGAAGACAAAGGACCTGAGATTCTAGAAGTCACACTGCCCACACATGCACATTTAATAGTTGGCGGAGCTAGAATTCCATGTCTGTCTAACATCAGTGCCTTGCTGTCTTTGTTGTACTGGGCTGTTTTCTATGAAAAATGATTCTAAGAATTTTGGTAAACATGTCCATTGTTGTGCCATTTTGCCTGGAAATTAACTGTAATAGAAAGCACGGTTTAAACTAGCTTTTCAGGCTTTAGCAAGTGGTCATACTCAGCAGACTTAATTTAATGAAAGCCTACTAAATGTCCAGCACTCGCCTGAAGACCCTTGAATATTGTCGAATAGTCGACAGGTATTCCTGCCCCATACGCCATGAGCCAGACAGTGTTCTAAGCAAAGGAGATGAAACAGTGACCATCATAGATGAAGTCACCTTCCTGATGGGCTGTGGAGCCACCAGCTGGATGAGGCAGATGATAAAGTAACTAAGTGAACTGTTCAGTGGGTTGGGTAATGGTAAATGTTGTGGAGCAAACGGAGTAGGAAAGGGGTATAGGAAGTCATGGATGGAGAAAGGGAAGGCCTCCCTGATTGGTGAATTTGAGCAAAGACATGACTGCAGTAAGGGTATGAGCCAAGGGAAAAGAGCTTTCAGGCAGGATTAGCAAGTGCAAAGGCCCTGGGGTGAGAGTGTCCCTGCTGATTCAGAGGAATGGCACATTGGCAGGGTTCGGCTCGCAGTGGATATGTGGGAGAGATGAGACCAGAGAGAGAGATGGGGTGCAAGGAGTATTTTATAAGGACTTTGGATTTGATACCAATGCCTGTTGGAGGATTTGGGGCAGAAAATGATATGATTCTAAAAGGACCAACCTGGCTGTTTGTAAGGTTACACTAGAGGATGTAAGAGCAGAGATGGGAAACCAGTTAGGAGGGCACTGCAATTAGTGGGCCAGTGGAGACAGTAGCCCAGATGGGGTGGTGGTGGTGAATGAGGTGAAGCCACGTGACTCTCCAGTTATTTTTAAGGGCAGAGCTGCAGGATTTTCTGAGGGACTTCATGTGGAGTGTTGGGGACAAGAATTTTTTGTCTTGTGTTTGTATCTTCTTTAGCCTAAAACCCTGTAAAGATGGATTGGCCATTTGGGGAGGACTCAGAGATGCTTGGAAGAGAAAGTTTAGGAATTCACTTTTGGACACATAGGTATGAGGTGCCTATTCGACTTCCAGCAGAGAGCTTTTGCCCTCAAGGATCTTCTATCTAGTAAAGGGAATACTGGGAGATATGCATAGGGACAGGAGCACGTGCCGTTCCAGGAAGCCCATTTCTGGGGAGAAGATTGCTTGGTGATCCCTGCAGAGAGGAGGTAGGCCAGAGATGAATTGTGAAGTATAAGGATTTAGTAGAGTTTAGTATAAAGGACTAGTAGGGTATAAGGGTTTAAAGTATATGGGTTCCACCTTTGGGGAAAATGTGTGGGCTAGAGGCTTCTAGGTACCTGGGTAGCACGTTCAAGAGTATGGATGACTCAGAACATCACAGAGTACATTTATTCAGTCATTCAGCATTGCTGAATTTTGACCTGTGAGGATAAATAAAAATGAGGTGTGAGAATCAGGAAGGGCACAGGGTGCGGGTGCGACTGCCCTTGGAGTTCTGTCAAGCAGAAGAAAGGGATGGAGGAATACTGACCTGTTTTATTGTTTAGAAAGAAATATCCTCTAAATCCTAAACCTGCCAAGAATCTAGTTGCTGATAGATACCAGTATGAAAAAAGAGTCTAGGTTTTAATCTGTACCCTTATGTATTTATTTTGTATTGGAGAAATTGTAGGTTTAAAAAAAAAAAAACCATGCAGCAGACATTAAGTTCCTATATACTACCCCACTCTCACATTCAGTTTTCCCTATTAACATTTTGCATTAGTGTGATATCTTTGATATAGTTGATATGATAATAACATTATAATTACACTGCTAACTGTAGTCCATGTTAACATTAAGTTTCCTTTATTGTGTTGTGCAGTTTTGGGGGGGTTTTCCCTAGTAATTTATATACAACTTAAAATTTTCTGCTTTATCCACTTTCAAATACACAGCTCAGTGGGGCTAATTGCGTTCATCAAATCATGTCTCCATCACCAGCAACATCATCCATTTTCGTGCCCTTTTTTTTTTTTTTTTTTTTTTTTTTTTTTTTTTTTTTTACTGTTTTATGCTCTTTCTCAGACTAAAAAAATGTTGGGTTCCTACTTCCCAGATGTGGTGTGAGACGACATAGAATGAATTTGGTGAATGGCATTTGACCTCCATTTGGAGCCACTGCTGGCTCCTCTTCCTTCCTGCTCACGGGGAAGCTGTTTTAGTTCGCCAGGCTCCTAGCACAAATACCATTCAGTGGGTTGGCTTAACAACAGGAAGCTATTGACTCAGTGGTTTTGAGGCTAGATGAAACCCACCAACAGGATCGGCAAGGCTTGCTTTCTCCCGGAGTTGGTGCTCTCGTGCTGGCCACCCACAGTCCTTGGGGTTCCTCGGCTTGCGTTTTAGCCTCCTGTCACATGGTGATGTCTTCCATTTGGTGGCTTCTTTGACTTCTGGGTTCTTTTAATCTGGATCAAGACCCACCTTCATTCAGTGGGGCCACGCCTTAGCTAAAAATCACATCTTCCAAAGGTTCTTTGTATAATGGGCTCACACTACAGGGATTAAGTTTAAGAACATGTGTTTGTTGTCCTCTGGTGTCAGCCTTCTACAGAAGCTAAACCCAGGGCTGTGGGCAGGGTGAAAAGAATACATTAAAGATTTTATTAGAAAAGAATGCAGCAGATTTTTTTCAGAATCAGAAAAGGAAGAGAATTGGTCGAAATATGCACAACTTGATGGTCTTACCTAAGACCAATGATGTCTTGTTATCACTTACCAGTTCTGTCTCCAAGTGCGGTTACTCGATGGCTTTGGGGTTGAGACGCTGTTAATTTCCTTATAGACTGTGGTTATCAAGCATTGGTGTGTTTAAGGGTAACCTGGAGACTTACTGAAAGTGAATATACCCTACCTCACTTGTCTCCATTTAGGCTGTCTTTTAGAATCCTAGGGTTTAAATTACCTGCCTAAACACACATACACACATACTCACAAAAGAATATTATTCAACCATAAAAAGAAACAAATACATACGATACATACTACTATGGTGGGTGAACCTTGAAAATATTCTTAGTGGAAATACCAAACATAAAACACCACGTAATTGTATGATTCCACTTACATGAAAGATTTAGAATAAGTAAATCCTTAGAAACAGAATGAAGATTTGTGGTTGCCAGGGCTTCCATAGAAAAGCTTCCAGTTTAGGTAATGAGGAGCAACTGCTTGATGGGTACAGGGTTTCTTTTGGGGATGATGAGAATGTTTTGGAACTAGGTGGAGGTGGTGTTTTCACAACACTGCAAATGTTCTAAATGCCACTGGTTTTGTTCACTTATTTTCTTTGTCTGCTGTGGTGGTGGGGGTCACATTTCATTCTTTTTCCATGTGAGTATCCCGTTATTGCAGCACCATTTGTTGAATTTTTGTTTGTTTGCTTTCTTTGTTTTTTTGGGAAGCACACAGGCCAAGAATTGAACGCGGGTCTCCCGCATGGCAGGCATTTTGTTCACTTTTTAAATGGTGTGGTTTATGTTGTATGAATTTTACCCCCCTCCCAAAAGTGTATTGGTCCTACCAACAGAGACTTCTTTGAATTGATGTGGTGTGGAACCCCAGAACGTGTATTCTGGAGATTCTGATTTCAGGACCTGCAGTTAGGTCTGAGGGAAATGCAGTGTTTGACAAATGCCAGGATGCTTCTGATGTTGGTGGTCTGAGTCTTATCCTTTGCTTCTGTTCTAGTTTGCTAGCTGCCAGAATGCAAAGTACCGGAAATGGAACAGCTCTTAAAAGGGGGAATTTATTAAGTGGCTAGTTTATAGTTTTAAGGTCATGAAAATGTCCCAATTAAAACAAGTCTATAAAAATATCCAAATGAAGGCGCCAGCAGGAGGTTACCTACATTTAAAAAGGCCGATGAAGTTCAGGGTTTCTCTCTCAACTGGAAAGGCCCATGGCAAACATAGTGACGTCAGCTAGCTTCTTCTCCAGGCTTCTTGTTTCATGAAGCTCCCCTGGGGACGATTTCCTTTTTCATCTCCAAGGGTCTCTGGCTGCATGGGCTCTCTTGGCTCTGCCATGACTCTCTTGCTGTCTCCAAATGCTTCCTCTTTAAAGGATTCCAATAAACTAATCTAGACCTACCAGGTTAATACCCACAATTGGGTGAGTCACATCTCCATGGAGATAATCTAATCAGAAGATTCCAACCTACATTATTACATAGGGCTTGGAAGAAACCATTACTCCCATAAAATTAGATCAGTATTAAAACATGGCTTTTCTAAGGTACATAATCCTTTCAAACCAGCACAGCATCATTTTTGGTTTTACTACAAATTCTTAAAGCAGTAGGATAGTCACGTAGTTTAAAAAGTTTCTTAAAAATATGAAAAATGTAACTTTGACTGCCATTCATCTCTAAGGAATATTTTGTTGATCGTTTTCTCTCGATTATAAAATAATACTTACTATAGAAAATCTGAAAAAGACAGGAGTCAGCCATTCAAGCAGTCACTCTTAGCGTTTTGGTTTATCATTCAGATATCTCTTGTCACGATGCGTTTGGATATTGAAATCCCCAGGCTTAATCCACAACCACTTCCCATATGGGCTGCCCTTTCCAAATATGGGGCCTCTCTGCTGAGAGCCCATCACTCTCCTCATATAAGAATTACCTCGCAGCTCTCAGAAAATAGTTTGTCTTCATTTCTCTTGTTCTAGATGAGAACTGAGAGTGGGAACCCATGAAGCTCTCATTCTCCAGTAAAGACAGAGTTTCCCTGTTAAATGTACTAATTAGTACCAATCTTCTCATCAGTTCCAGCAATGCTTTAAATGCTACTCTACTTTGCATTTTACTAGTCTTCTCAACATGACTATTTGCTGGAGTCTATTTTAGGGGACCAAACACCTCTTTCCCTGAATATTTGAGAACCCATTTGAACGGAAAAGTTTTGGAATAAGGAATCAGTGTGGCTTCTTTATTTACTGCATATAAAAAACTTCTAGTTAAAAAGATTTACTTTCCTTTCCTTTTAAATACGCTGGTTAAAGAGTTTAAAGCTAATTTCCTTGTGAAAACCTCAGTAATTTTAAAAGAATTTATCAGCCTATGAAGTGAAACAGATTCTTGCTGTGATTCAGCCTTTGTTTTTAGATCTAGACCTAAAGAGCCTATCTTTTTTTAGGAGGAAATGCTTTTCAGTTTTTCTTCAAATTTACTTTTGTCTGTTGGGTTTTAAGTTAATCCCAGTTAACTGAAAGAAGGTGGATTAAAAATTGAAAGAGCTATTTATTGACTTCGTTGCCTATTGGAGAAAAAGAGTATAAATGAAACATCACACCTTAGCTGCTTAGTCATTTTTAGTACATTGTGTGGGAAACTCAACCCCATAATCAGAATGCACTTCCAACCTCAGAGCTGCCATTTTTTATCTTCTGAGTCACCTTAGAGGCAGGAGGAACACGGCTGCAGGGCCAATCTCCTGAAGCTTTAATTACGAAGCACTTGACGGAGAACCTTCCATTGCTACAGGCACCAGGCAAATAGCCCTGGATAAGGGATCCTCTTATCAGAAACTCAGGCGGAAAGGCTGTGATGAGGCCCTATTTTCAAGCAGCTCATAAATGTGCCAGTGAGATCTTTTAAGAACATTCTTTGTAGTCCTCATCCATTGCCAGTGTAGAGATAAAAACCAGTGCATTGCCATAAAGACAGCATAACTAAGTATTTGGCCTCACATTTGTATTGAAGGATGGAAAAAATGCACCAGCCTGTCAACGCCCCATGTAGGGATCTGCAATTAACAGACTAGTTCTCCATTTCCTACCTCCGTATACGTGTTGTGGTAAATAATATTAGCTCTTAATTAATGAATTATACGATGGCAAAAACATCATGATATGGAACTGCAAGGAAAACCAAATTCTATTAATTTGGCTTTGAGTTGCAGAAATGGCTTAGAAAATGTCGGGACTTAAAAAGGTAATTGAGTTAAACTTAGCATGTTCCTTATATTAACTTTTATTCATTTGTGCTCAATGTGGTATACTACCAAACAGCCAAGGGGATTTAGGGGTCGGACTGCATTGGATCTGACTTCCCAAACATTACTGGTAGACACGTGACTTAGGAAGCATTTATATTCCTTGAGCCCTAAAGATTTATTCATTTAAATATTTAAGGAGCATCAGGCTGCCGGTAATAGTTACTTTCTCTGGTTTTTATTATGTGAAAATATTAATAGAGTGCCTGGAATTTTCCCATATATTCAGAAGCACCTTCTTTCATATTTCTCTATTAATTTGCTCAAACTTGACTCAAGCTATTGTGAGGCCTTGGAACCCACCACCTAGAACTCCTTTTTAAAAGGCAGGATGCACTTATTTATAGGTAGCTTGCCTTCCTGAGTCCCGGAAGGGTTTTACTTCCCCCTTCATTTTCTTTTTCATTCTCACTGTATGTCCCTAGAGTCAGTGGTTTTGGGGATCTGCACAGCGTTACTCTCAGAAGCTAACCACAGAGAGGAGAGACTTACAACATGCATGCAGCTGCAAAACATGGACAGGCTAAGGTCCTTTGTTTTCTGGTTCCTCTAAATTTACAGGACTCCTAGAGAAAAGTGAAATCTATGGTACCGTCTTGTATCCTTGGGATTGAGAAATACAGATTGTTTCTTTGCTCACTGTTCATTCAGGGTCTGTTTGTATCCAGCATCCCCTAGACAGATGCAGAATTAGAAGTGCAGGTTTTCACCCTTAGGTGATTTTGAGACAACCATTTTCATTCTATCTGTTTTCAAACCTGTGCTATTGACCCCCCACTCATATTTGTTGCCTTAAAGAGAGACCTGAATCATGGATTTGCCACCAAACACCCAGAGATCAGGGTGTATTGCCCCTCACTCTTGATGCACAAATTAGAGGTTTTAGTCATAACCTCTTCCCCTATTTTTAAAAATAATGGTTCTGACGGGGAGAGAGATCCATTTCGGAAAGGCGAAGAGCTCTTACTTGCTGGTAGATGACTGTTCAGAGAGTCTGGTTCTGTTTTAATTTATTCACTCTCTGTGGTTCACACCTCATTTCTCACAAGTGCAGAGTCAGATGTTGGGTTATAGAAAAATATGCTGCTGAATTAAGGTGCCAAAGATATCTTTTTGCTAATAAGTTCTGCCTTGAGATAAAATTGGCCAACAATGCAAAGGAAATTCTTGCCCTCCTTTTTTTATGTTAGCAATGCCCCAAAATCTTAAACAATGAAGTTGGACATTGTTCTAGTTTGCTAGCTGCCAGAATGCAATATACCAGAAACAGAATGGTTTTTAAAAAGGGGAATGTAATAAGTTGCTAGTTTACAGTTCTAAGGCCAAGAAAATGTCCCAATTAAAACAAGTCTATAGAAATGTCCAGTCAAAGGCATCCATCCAGGGAAAGGTACCTTGGTTCAAGAAGGCCGATGAAGTTCAGGGTTTCTGTCTCAACTGAGAAAGCACACGGTGAACACAGTCAGGGCTTCTCTCTCATCTGCAAGGGCACATGGCAAACACGGCGTCATCTGCTAGCTTTCTCTCCTGGCTTCCTGTTTCATGAAGCTCCCTGGGAGGCATTTTCCTTCTTCATCTCCAAAGGTCACTGGCTGGTGGACTCTGCTTCATGGTGCTGCAGCATTCTCTGCTCTCTCTGCATCTCCCATTCTCCAAAATGTTTCCTCTTTTATAGGACTCCAGTAAACCAATCAAGACCCACCCAAATGGGTGGAGACATGTCATCACCTAATCCAGTTTAACAACCACTCTTCACTAAATCACATCATCCAGGGAGATGATCCAATCAGTTTCAAACATGCAGCTTTGAACAGGGATTATTCTACCTTTATGAAATGGGATTTTGGTTAAAACGTGGATTTTCTAGGGGGCATACTTCCTTTCAAACCAGCACGGACATTTATAACTTGAAATGTATGTTAAATTCTTGTTAATTTGACCATGCTCCCTGACAAGAACGATTTTGAATTTGGAGCTGATTAAGCACTTTAGGCTTGTCCATTTGAGGCTAAAGGCCACCCCCCAGTGGAAAGTTATGAATTGTTGAGAATCTACAAGCAGAGCCAGTACCATCCTTATCTTCTCTAGAAGCAACAGTGATTACTTTTTTTGTTTTCCAGGAATAAAATGGTAGCCTGGGGCAGGATCTTAGAGGTTTATGCTAGAATTAGAGCTTCCTTGTACAAAGGATGAAACTAGTGTTTGTGATACTAACATATATTTTTAAAGAGAAGTAAGTAGTAGGGGAAATAACTCTAAAGCAATATACAATCTTCCAGAAGTTTCAGTTTGCCAATCTTTGACTTAAAATAACTAAAGGGATAAGGTTGCATATTGGCAACACAGAGTTATAGATGGTCCGTGAAATATCAACTGGGGTAAGTTGTCCAGTTCTGAAGTAGGAATAGGAGGTCGGGCGAACATTTTACTGGTGTCCCGAAGTACAGAACTTGTATGGAAGGAAGAGGCTTCGTTACTGGAGGTAGAAATTCAGGTGTAATTCTTGACTGTGTGCTTCTTGTCACGTGATCTCAAGCAAGTTGTTACTAATCTCGCTGTCCCCATCCATCACGTGGGGTACCTTCCACTTCCCAGCTGCTGGGGGTGGGAATGGAACAGGGCCTTGAGCTGACAGGGGAGAACTGAAGCGAGGTGCTTAGCGTCATGCATCTGAGATTTCCCTGCAAACAACTTCTGTTACTTTCTCAAGCACCATACCGTGTTAATTTAACAAATAATAAGATCCCAAAGGTTTATAATTTCATATGAGAAATAATTTCAAACTGCCAAGCATGTGAGGGTCCTATGCATTTTAAAATTCAAACATCCCTTTTAGGACACCATTCGGTAATATTTTATAATATTTTGTTTGGAGTTTAGTTAAGAAACAAATATGACATATTTGAATTATATTCTCCACATTCAGGGCATAATGCAATTTATTCTTTAAAAGGAATAACTTGATGGTTAACAGAAAGCAGGGAGAGTAGTTGCTATATTTAGCTCATTCACTTACGCTTTCCAGGATTTGATGTGACATCAGGGCCGAAACTGCTTTTTCATATGTATTTCATTGGTGTGCTGAAATTTCCATTTTGATGTAATTTTTTACTTAAAGCCTCAAGGATACTATGAGGAGTGCCTTTGACTAAGAGAAATGAAGTCAGAGTCAATTCAGGACTCTGTTTCAGTCACAGGCAGCACTAATGAATTGCTGTCAACCAAACTATCAGAGTAACCAAGTATTTGTCTAACTCCAGAAATAAAGACTATAATATATATATTATAAATATAATATATAACATATATAATATCATATTATATAATATAATAAAATATATATGTTTGGCAATTCTCTATCCTGGGAAGTATTTATGCAATGAAATAACCTGTATATTAAAATGCTATCAAAGTGAACAATATAAGTATTTTGAATCTGTGACGTGATCCTAAGCTCAACACTGGGCACAAGAGAATTCTCACATGGCAACTTCGTGGGCCGACCACTGAGAACCCTTAATAACGCCTCTGTGGGTTCCCAGTAATGACCAGCATCAGTAATAGCCACGTTGAGTTTCATGGAAACTAAAATTCTCTGCCAGGTGCTGTGCAAAGCAAGAATGTTTAGTACAGCTGCCATTTAGCCATGGTTTAGAAACACATTAACAAATGCTTTTGTGGTAGGGCACACAATTTTATTTAAACTAAGTTTTGTTGGCGTTAGAATCTGATTATTTTTGTCGATTTTAGACTTGCTTTTTTTAAAAAAAAAAAAAAACCTCTTTTTAAAGAGTTACCCTGCAATTTACAGGACAGTTACAAAAGTAAAACAAACCCCATATACAGAACTCTAATATACCCCTATTATCCCAAATACCCAGATTTTTAGCATTTTACCACATTTTCTATCCATCTGTATATTGGGTTATCTATCAATCCATTTTCTGAACACTTGAATGTAGGTTCTTTATATCATGCTCCTTGAACGCTTAATACTTGCATGTGCATTTCCTAATAACTGGGGTACATACTTATATATACACCTTAAGTGCTGTTATCAAGTTCAAGAGGTTGAGCATTGATATAAAGTTAATAGCCTATAATTCTGATTTTTTATGTCCTTCAGTGCCTTTTCTCCTCCCTTGCTAGACTCCATCCAAGATCACGCGCTTGCATTTAATTGTTATTCTCTCTTTAGTTGCTCTTTTTTTTGCATGTGTAATTGTGGGAACATGCATACAACATAAACTTTTCCATCTCAACCACGGATTTCCTCCGTACATTTCATGTAATTTGCCTTTTAGATTCTGTAGAAAGTGAAAAGTGGAGTTACAAACCAAAAGCATGATGCTACTGGAATTTACACTTATCCATGTCGTTACCCTTGCCAGAAATCATTCTTCTTTCACGTGGCTCTGAACTGTTGTCTGATGTCCTTTCCTTGCAACCTACAGTCTCTTGTAGAATCTCCTGTAGGCCAGTCTAGAAGTGCAAACTCCCTTAGCTTTTGTTTTTCTGGGAATATCTTAATCTCTCCTTCATTTTTCAAAGACACTTTTGCCCGGTATAGAATTCTTGGTTGGCAAGTTTGGGCTTTCACCACTTTAAATATGTCCCCCCACTGCTTTCTTGCCTCTAAGGTTTCTGATGAGAAAGCAGTGCCTTATCTTACTGAAGCTCTCTTGTACGTGATACGTTGTTTTCTCTTTCAGTTTTCTGAATTTTCTGTCATTGCATTTGACGGTTATAATGTGTTGTGGTGTTGGGTCTGTTTGGGTTTATCATGTTTGGAGTTGATTGAGCATGTTAAATATGTACATTCCTGTCTAAATTTGGGACATTATCAGCCATTAGTTCTTTGAATATTCTTTCTGCAACTTTCTTTTTATTTCTGAGACTCCCAGATGTATATATTAGTGTATATTCCTTGATGATCCACTTTTCTCAGACTCTGTCCACTTTTCTTCTCTCTTTATTACTTCTTTTCTCAGACTGAATGATTTCAATTATTTTATCTTTAAGTTAACTGATTCTTTCTTTTGCCAGCTCCCATATGCTATTGAACCCCTCTAGGGAATCTTTATTTCTCTTACTATGGTGTCAATTCTTTTTGGTTCCTTTTCATAATTTCCATCTCTCTGTTGATGTTCTTTTTGTGTTTGTTTATCATTTTCTTGATTTCTTGTACTTACTGTTTTATACATGTTTTCCTTTAGTTCTTTGAGCATCTTTTAAGATCATTAGTTAAGTTTCTGTTTGGAATGTCTCAGTTTGGATCCTCCCTGTTAATGGCTTCTAATGCTTTAATCCTCTCCTTTTTCCAGGCCATCACTTCCTCTTTCTTTGTATGTTTTATAATATTTTTGAAACCTAGACATTTTGACTTTTAATGCATTATCACTGGAATTTAGACTGAAGCATCTGTTCCTTAAGATTGTATCTAGCTAGTATTATCTCAGGGCTTTCCTTTGAAAGCAAGAGGCTAACAACAACAAGCAAAAGAAGGAAAAAAAGAAAACACCTTCCCCAGTCTTTGTAAACTGATGTGTACCAGTGCTCTGCTTTAGGGCTTGTCCATACAATTCGTTTAGAAAATCACTTGAGGGCAAAGTGTAGGGGCCTCCCTGATTGTTTTTACCCGTGTCTTGTTTGGGGCTTGTGCATGTGGCCATAGGAATTCCCCTGTTCACATGGATAGGAGTGCCCCCTACTCCCCAAGAAACAGTTTCCCAGTTACTGCACTCTGTCCTTCAGCCAGCAATCCTTTGCCCCAGGCAACCGCATCTTTACTTCTTTCCCCACAGTATTCTGTTGGAGAGCTCTGTGAGTTGCCTTTTACACACAGGGCAAGTTCTGAGACAGTGAGTTCCTTACGCCATCACCAGGCATATTGGGGCAGACCTGCATGCTCCCAGTTTGTGCATAGGTATTACTCTGCTCCCTTTGGAACCAGGACTAGAGACCTGCCTGGAGAGTGTGGGCCAGCTCTGTGCCGAGCCATGGGGTAGAAGGGCGAGAGGCCAGCTAGGGTGCTATGAGATCCTACTGCTTTTAGATAGCCTTTGTGTTGAGTCATGCCTACCCTATTATTGTAAGCTTTTAATTGTTTTCTGGAGCTTTGAAGAAGTTGTTTCTGCTAGTTCTTACTGGTTGTTCAAAGCTTCTGTAGTGGACAGAGCCCTAAAGTTTCTCACTCTGCTGTCTTGATCTAGGCAGGGCTGCATTTTTTGAAGACTGAAGCTGTCACTTGTACCACAAGAATAAAAGCATTGCAAAAAAGGCTAGGCATTGCTTTTCACTTGAAGATGATGATTGTAAAAATCATTGCTGATGATGCAGGGTTCACTAATGATTTCCTATATTAAAGGTGACAAGCATAACACTTAGAAGGATAGATGGCTGAAACTTGACATTTGTTTATTGGTGGGTTTCCTGCCTTAGGACCGATTGGAGAATGTGTTAGTTTGCCATCTTTTCACCTCTAGGGAGCTCACATTTATAAAAGACTGTTCTAGTTTGCTTGCAGCCTGAATGCAATATACCAGAAACAGAATGGCTTTTGAGAAGGGAAAATTATCAAGTTGCAAGTTTACAGTTATAAGGCCATGAAAATGTTCCAATTAAAGCAAGTCTATAAAACTATCCAAATTAAGGCACCAACAAGAGATTACCTTCACTCAAGAAAGGCCGATGAAGCTCAAGGTTTCTTTCTCAACTGGAAAGTCACAGGGGAACATGGCTATGTATATTCGCTTTCTCTCCAGGCCTCTTGTTTCATGAAGCTCCCCTGGGATGTTTTCCTTCTTCATCTCCAAAGGTTTCTGGTTGCTTGGGCTCTGGTGGTTCTCATGGCTCTGAAGCTTTTTCCAAAATGCTTCATCTTTTAAAGGATTCCAGTAAACTAATCAAGACCCACCTGGAATAGGTAGAGTCACATCTCCCTCGAATCAAACGTTAATACCCACAATTGGGTGTGTCACATCTCTGTGAAGATAAATCTAATCAAGTTTCAAACCTACAGTACCGAGTAGGGATTACAAGAAATGGTAATTTTTATAAGATGGATTACCAACAAAATGGATCAGGATTAAAACATGGCTTTTCTAGGGCACATAATCCTTTTTAACCAGCACAATGACCTAATATTTATATGAGATTTTTCTGACCAGCTCAGTCCATTTCTTTTCCCTTATCAAAGCTTCAATGAAAGCATCTCATCTGCGTTAGAAGGACTTCTAGAGGTCACGTCCCTTCATCTAGCCTATTTCACCACTCCAGCCATTTTTTATCACCTGGACTGTCACTGTAGCCTAGCTGGGCTCCCTTCTCCCACTCTACTTCCTCCACTCAGAAGCTGGAACCAATTTTTAATAGCATCACCAAATCCTATCATTCCTAACATTAAAATGCTCTGTTGCATTGAAAATAAACTTGAGCTTATCGACTAGCTTACAAAGCCCCACCTGTACAAAACCTGTCTTGTCCCATTCTTCCTGCACATCCTGTGTCCCAGCCACAACAGCCTTCTTTAGATTCCTGACCATGCCAAGCTTGTTTTGTCCTTAGGGCCTGGACACACTCGCCTTCCAGGAAGCATTATCCCCAGCTCCCACATCTTCCCATGGCTGACTCTTCCTGGTACTTGAATTTCTGCTGAATGTCACCTCCTCTGAGAAGCCTCTAACCTCCCAGTCTGAAATAGTTGCCCATCTATACTAGATTGGATTATCTAATATTTATCTCTCATTGACTTAAAAATTTTTTCCCCTTGGAAATTGGAATGTAGACCCTTGCTCTTTGCCTGGTGTATTCCCAAGCTTCGTTCAGAACAGCAGATCAGTACATGTTGGTTGAGTCCATTATTAATAAAATGGAAGACTAGCATCATCACTGTTTTTAACTGTAACTGATTAATTGCTAAGCAAAAGCAAAGAAACTTCATGTGCCTGTGTAGCCACGTCACTGCCAAGTGTAGTTTCCTTTGAGGAATCCTGACACACTCTGAGATCCTTGGGCCTCCTTTCCCCAGCCCCTGGGGTTCAAGAATCCCAGTGTGGGATCTTCTCTGCTTTGGAGAGTGTTCACAATCCAGAGATTGTGTCCTTTGCAGGTGGACACTGGCCATGGTGGGAGTCATTTTTGAAATATTGTGTATCCTCTTCATAAAAATTCAAATTTTCTGCTTCTTCTATAATCAGATTTAAACTGAGTTGGTTCTTCTGTCACACTCTTCTGTAAATTATAGGGCTAATTTGCCATTGGGTTCCCCCTCAGGTCCCCTCCTCTCCTGCCACTGATGCTGTCATTGAGCCTTGTTAAAGCCCCTCTCTAACCCAAGTCCCTGTCCTAGAGGGGGAGCCGGCTAACACTCTGTTTTTTGCAATGTACTTGGTGGACTCATGTGAAAAACAGTTATTCTTCGTATTTCAGCTGTATTTGGTAATTCGATACTCTGATATTTGACTCCATTGGATTTGGAAATATGAATATATATTGATAAGTTGAATGCTTTACATACTGTCCATATCCATATATATTCTAAATTGCACTCATTTATTTTTCTGCTCTCACATAAATCTAAATACTTTCAAATGTAAAAAGGAAAGCTAAAAGTTTACAGAAAATAAATTACATTTTTCTGTGGTATAAACTGTTTCTTCGTCCTTCTTAAGTTATCTGGGTAAAGTCTTACTTCGGTGGCTTAAACCTTAAGAGCCTGAAATAGTGAATGAATCCTGTTTCCCTGATCCATACAGGAAAGTTGACTTTCTGAGTGTTGAGGATTGTCCGATTGCTCTAGAACCTAGTTTTTTATACACTTGGGGCTAGTTGGTAAAATTCACTTCTTTCTGTCTTCATTTATCCTAGGGGGCAAATTTCCTTAGGTTTAATGCTGTTAATATGACCATGACTCTGGTTCTTAGAGATCCTAGAATTTCAGAATTTTAGAACAAAAGGGAAGCCAAATTCCGTTGAGGTCACAGATCGTGTAGTAGAGTTGGTGCCGGAAGCCAGTTTCTCCTGACCAGTTGGTCCTGGGCTACCTTCTCAACAGCAACTCCTGCTCGCCTAGTAGTTCCGATTTCTTTTTTATCTCTCCTGAAAGAATCTGTGGTTTGTAATTGCTTCTAACCTTTAAAACTAGTTATTTAACTTGGAACTGAAGGCTAGTGATTGTTTTCCAGCAGACCAGGCTGATTTCCAGAAGAAGCCCTGCCTTCCTCTGCAAGGCTGAACCCCTTCTTGGGGCATGGTTCTTGCCTCTCTGGTTGGTTTGTTTCTGGGGTGTTCTGTAAGAACGTACATTCCTTAAAGCAAGGACGGGGGCCTCTGCTTTTGGTCTTGTTTAGATTTTTAATTCCCAACGGTGAGTTGAGATGCGCGTCGTTGTGGAGCTGGCGTCTGCACGTTGTGGGGTGCTGGTGGTCCTTTACAGGTGGACAGTGCTCCCAGTGGAAGTCATTTTTGAAATATTGTGTGTTCTCTTCATAGGAATTCAAATTCTATAATCTTAAAAAGCCAGTCATCTCTGCAGGCGTTGTCGTGTTGGCTACTCGGATTTGAACTTAGTGTGGCCAAAAAGTTTACTTGAACATTAAAAAAAAAAACAAAAAAAACCTATCAGAATTGTCCTTGCTGTTGGATAAAATGCTTTATCCAAGTGGCTTGATTCTTTATTGCCAGGTTTTCAAAAATATTTAATAATGAGCAGTCCTTAATTCCACTGTCTTGTACGTGGAGAAGTACAAGACACTGCTGCCCCATTAAGGCTTTTTGCACTATTCGTTTGGTTCCATTTTGTGCTGAACCCATGGAAAAGTCAGCCTGACCTGGTGGGCTGTTGTCCTTGGTCTTGCCAGGGTCACTCTGGGTAAGGAGATGAAGTCTCCCTAGTGAGGGTCCGAGGCCTTGCAAGACCCCTCCTGACCCCGCATTTCTTCCCACACGCTCCTGTGCTCCAGCCACGGCGAACCACACCTCCTGGGGCAGGTGAGTCTCCCAGGATCTCTTGTGCTCTCTTCTGCTTGGCTGGTGACTTCGGCCTTGCACTTCCTCCCATCTTCCTCCTGTTTAGCTCAAGAAGTGGAATTGGCAGGCCTGGAGTGAGATTACGGCTGGGGAGTCAGGAGAGAGGTCAGCCAAGGGAAGACTGCTTACTGAGATGGGGGCAGCTAGACATGGAACAGATGGGGGGGGGGGGGGGGCAGATCAAGACTTTGCCTTTAGAAATGTTCAGTTTTAGGTGCCTCTGAGATATCCAGGTAGAGAAGTGAGAAGTAGATAGTAATATATGTGGATGTTAAACTCAGAGATCATGGATTGTGACACCTATATTTTGGAATTCTCATTGATGGTATTTGAAACAAAGTGGATGAGCGCTCGAAGAGATAGAATATTAGCAATAGGGTATAAGGAGGCAGAGGTACCAATGGGAATGAGAAAGAGGAGCCAGAAAAAGTTGTAGGAAAATCAAGAAAGTCTGAAACCCAAGGAGAACACAAAGGCAGGAATTGTGTTTATTGGATTTATGGACCATTTAGGGATCTCGTTGGTGGCCTTAGTAAGATGTATTAGAATAATGTGGACTATTTGAAGAGTGAATGACAAGGAGGAAGTGTTGACAGCAGGAGAAGAACATTCTTTCCAGAAATTTGGCCATAAAGAAAAGTAGAGGCGTAGGGCCATGCTAGAGGATAGAGATAGGGCTTGTGGAAGAGTGAAGTGTGAGTTGATGAGCAGGTTGTTTTCCTTTCTTATGGTGTTTCAGGGGGATGATACAAGAGCTTTTTTTTTTTTTTTTTACTGCAAATAGGAAGAATCCAAGAAAGGCGCGTGAGGATATCAGTGTCTTCTACTTTGTAAGTCCAGTTTTCAGTGGACTGGCTGGTGGATATTATTCAGTAATAAAAAATACTTAATGCATAATCTATACAGGTCTTTTAGCCTCTCCTCTCGTACAAATTTATAATAGAAACATAAAAGGAAAAAAGTTTTGTGGGTTTTTGTGATTTGTCCACTATTTTGTTACATCCTTAAGGCAGGCAATTGGTACAGAGAGAGGGTGTTTCTTTTATGAAGTGCTTTGTTATTCAGTAAGACTCCTATCTTATATAAATGACAGAAGGTTTTATTAAATATCTTCCCATGCTAGGGCTTAGGTTTTAATAATACTGCAGGCTTTTCGTATCAGCCAGAGAGGTGGGGTAAATTTGAATACATAAGCTAGTTTAGCAGCTATTTAGTGATAAGGTTGGAGATATTAAAAGACACCGTTTCTAAAAACGGAAAAGATGAGGATAATTTGGCTTTCTTTCTTACTTCTTTTTTTCCTTATATTATAATAAAAAAATTATATTCACAGCTGAAAAGATAGGGAGCCTGAAATGCACAAAAATGGGCTTTTTTCTGTACATGAGCTGGATCAGGAATTGTGACTGATCTGATTTATTTCTGCTCTGTGCCTCCTTGGAAGCTCATTGCCATCTCTTTTGCAAGCCATTTAATAAATATTATCCCTGAGAGAGGCATAATGAAATACGATTTATGTTTCTTGAAAGGCAGCAAGGCTCTTCTGGGTATCATTCCAGCTTGTGAATGTCCTTATCCCAACTTTAAGATTTGGAGTTTCTAGGAATCCAAACATTTTTAGTCTAAGCAAAACACAAGGAGCAAGGTAAATTTAGTATAAGGGAAGGATACTGTGTAAGTCAAATCTTAAACATTTTGTATCACTTTCTGTCCAAAAGAGACTTAGGAAATAGTAATGGTTAAATGAGTTGGAAAGGGAAGTGAGTGATTTTGATAGCAAGTGTCTTCCAAGAAAGGAAAGAATGAGTATGAGAAAAAGAAATGAAGATCTTGTCTAAACAATGTTTTGTATTTGGGTGCAATAGTCGGGAGAGCACATTATAAAATTGTAAAAAAAAAAAAAAAAAGTTGAAAGTACAGTATTTGTTTATGGGTTTAATTGCCTGCAATTAAAAAAAAAAAAAACTGCTTGCTTATATTGTCTTATAGATAGGGAGGAAGACTACTAAAGAATTTTGGAATTAAATTTGGTGATCAATACTGGTTTACTTGTGGGTGTAATATGAAGGTAACCTCTTTCAAAAATGTGGAATTAAATACTGATTCTAGTGAGACCTCAGAATTTAAAAGCCTCATTTTTAAGGCTTATTACTTTGCTATCTCTCAATAGCAACGGTTTTATTTTATTCTTTATTCGAATAAGTCAAAGGCAGCAATGATTTTCATTCATTTTATTACGCATATACTACTGGACAAAATAAAATACATAGGAAATATTTGACAAGGGCATAGGAGTTTGTTTTAAGGTTTGAGGTTCTGTGATTTATGTTATTTACAACAGGTAAGGTATTGTACGGTGAGGTGTTACATGTTTTAAATTATGGTAGGTTATTTTAGTTTTTAGATGGTTGGTAGGTTTGCTGGGCCCCATCTGTTGTGCATTTTTATTCAGCCTGTAAATGAAAAGCTGTCCCTCTGCCTTGGGAGCAAGTATGAAATTAAAGGCAAAAGCTGTTTTTAAATGGTCTCACAACTAGAGTTCAAAATTGGGTTTTACTTTATTAATTTTTTACTTCTACTTCTCCTATGCACAGTCCAGGGACTAACAGCATTTTTTAAGAAATATTCCCATTTTAACACATTTTTGACGACTTTTTAATTTATATTTTAGAGTGCATTGATAGAGAGGCATATACATGTCTACATTTGTGTAAAAAGCGGTTAAGTTAGAAAAGTAGTGCGGAAGCAAAAGGGATCATGAAAGAGCTGTCAGGAAACTTGCTGGCTCAAAATGAAAGAAGAGCTCTACTGGCTCTCCTGTCTTACCACCCCCTCCGGCTCCCTCTCTTCTGTCCCAACCCCTTCATTCATGGGGGAAGAATAAGGCATCACCAATTTCTAATCCAACTCCCTCCGATTATAAAAAGGAAGCAGAAGACCCTAAAAGCATTCATCCAGAATCATACATGGCAAATTATTGCCTGATGATCATTTTTATATATTATGTCTCTTAAGAATTATATGTGGATTTTCTTTTTCTTTTCTTTTCTTTTTTTTTGTATGCTGTATGGTGGGGTCACATTTCATTATTTTTCAATGTGAGTATCCCGTTATTGCAGCACTATTTGCTGAATTGTTTGTTTTTGTTGGTTTCTTTGTTTGCTAGTGAAATGCATGGCCGGAAATTGAACCCGGGTCTCCTGCATGGCAGGCAAAATTCTACGGAATGACCCTTGTACTCCCATTTATGGATTTTAAAGTGAAATGTACTGAAACGTTTGTATTTTGAGCTGATTCTGGTTTTCTTCTTCTGTAACAAGTTTTAGCTCTAATTGTATATTATAGCTATTATTTGCTGAGCCACATATAATGTCCTAAGTGTGATTTTTCTAAAAAAGAGTAAACAATGATATAGCTTTCACAGTGAGACTCTGTGAATGTGAAAACCCTGTGTCTGATGCTCCTTTCAGCTACTATATCAACAAAAGAGTAGAATATATGGAATAAAAATAAATAATAGGGGGAACAAATGTTAAAATAAATTTAGTTTGAAATGCTAATGATAAGTGAAAGCAAGGGGTAAGGGGTATGGTATGTATAATCTTTTTTTCTCTATTATCGTTTTATTTCTTTTTCTGATGTCTTTTTATTTCTTTTTCTAAATCGATGCAAATGTTCTAAGAAATGATGAATAT
>PVIY010022238.1:0-41137 GCA_004026745.1 Myrmecophaga tridactyla | reverse complement strand
AAAAGATGTTGCAGCTCCTTTAACTTTGGAAGGCTCTCCCTGCTGAGGGCGTGGTGGAGACAGAGGAGAGGTTGTAGGCTGGTTTTAATGGCTTCAAATTGCCAAGCTCTGGGGTCTGAGTTCCTTGAGAGAGGGATTCCACCTAAGTTGGGCTTCACCCCTCCCCTGGGGAAGGCTCAGGTGGGAGACAGCCCTGAAAGCAGTCTGTTTCTGCCTATGCGTGGGGCAGTTGCAGCCTGAGAAGTCCCACCGCTGAATCCAGAGGCAGCCAAGCCTCTGTAGAAACAGCCACAAAAACCTCTGTTTCTTCCCCTTTCCTCTTTTTTTGGTTAGTCCAATAAGCGACCTCCACCTTGACCAGTTTCGCCTGAGCTGGGGGCCTATTTTTAGTAGTCAGAATTTGTTTATTAATGCCACAATTGGTGTTTGGTTGGACTCAGTCCCTGCTACTGTTAGAGTCTCTTTCCTTTCCCTCCGGGAAGCTGCCTGTGGGGGAGGGGCGCCAGGCACTGGCCGCCACGGCTTGGGGAACTCACAGTTCTGGAGACTCACAGTCAGTCCAGCTGGTCCAGACTGGGGTAAGCTATGTGTTCAGTCACTATTGTGGCTCCGGGGGCTGTTCTGTACTGTTCCTGGTTATTTAGTAGTTGTTCTGGAGGACGAACTAAAACGTGCGCATTGCTAAGCCACCATCTTGGCCCCTCCCCCCAAACACAAACATTCTTAACATATGATCATTCCATTCTACATATATAATCAGTAATTCACAATATCATCACATAGTTGCATATTCATCATCATGATCATTTCTTAGAACATTTGCATCAATTTAGAAAAAGAAATAAAAAGACAACAGAAAAAAATTCATACATACCATAGCCCTTACCTCTCCCTTTCATTGATTACTAGCATTTCAGTCAAAATTTAACATTTGTTCCCCCTATTATTTATTTTTATTCAGTATGTTTTACTCGTCTGTTGATAAGGTAGATAAAAGGAGCATCAGACACAAGGTTTTCGCAATCACACAGTCACATTGAGAAAGTTATATCGTTATACAATCATCTTCAAGAAACATGGCTACTGGAACACAGCTCTACATTTTCAGGTGGTGCCCTGCAGCCTCTCTATTACATCTTGACTAACAAGGTGGTATCTTTTTAATGCATGAGAATAACCTCCAGGATAACCTCTAGACTCTGTTTGGAATCTCTCAGCCATTGATACTTTATTTTGCCTCATTTCACTCTTCCCCCTTTTGGTCAAGAAGGTTTTCTCAATCCCTTGACGCTGAGTCCCAGCTCATTCTAGGGTTTTTCTCAATCTGGGCTTCTTTTTAAGGCTTTTCCACATTCATGGTGTTTTGTTTTAAAATGAATTTTCTAATGTGCTATGAATCTGGTGAAGGCCTTCCTTAGTCTAGGAATTCATAGCATTTTTAATGAGTATAACTTCTCTGATGTCTAATTTGGTGTGACTTCTGGCTAAAATCTTTTCTGCATTTACTACACTGATAAAGCTTTTTAGTGTAGGGATTCTCGCATGTAAAGCAAGAGTTGAGAACTGAGAAAAGTCTTTTCTACAACCATCACAATCGTAAGGTTTCTCACCTATATGGCTTGTAACAGGCACAGAAAGAGCTGAACTTTGAGAGAAGGCTTTCCCACATACCTTACATTCATAGGGTTTATCACCTGTATGAATTCTCACATGTACAGTAAGTGATTTGATTTGAGAAAAGGTTTTTCCACATTCATTACATTCATAGGGTTTTCCTCTAGTATGGATGCTTAATGTTTAATGAGATACTCACTTTGACTGAAGGCTGTACCACATTTGTTACTTTAAAATGGTTTCTCTCCAATATGGATTTTCTCGTGTTCAGTAAGACTTGATTTGCCACTGAAGACTTTTCCACATTCCTTACATATAAAGAGCTTCTCTTCAGTATGTCTTCTCTTGTGTATAATGAGGCTTGATTTCTGGATGAATGCTTTCCCACATCCATCATGTTCATAAGGTTTCTCTCCGGTATGGATTCTCAGAAGGATAATGATGTTTTCCTTCTGGTTGAAGGCTTTCCACGTTGATTGCATATATAGTGTTTTTCTCCATTCTGAATGTTCTCATGCTAAATGAGGTATTGCTTTTGGCTGAAGGCTTTTCTGCATTCTTTACGTTCATAGTTTTTCTGTCTACTGTGAATTTTCTCATGTCCTGTGAGATGTGATTTGTGACTAAAGGCTTTTCCACATTCCTTACATGCACAGGGTTTCTTCCCAGAATGAAGTCTTTTCTGTCTGAGATTTGGTATTTGAATTAAAGCATTCCCATATTTCTATGATTTGCTCTATTATGAATTTTCTGAGAGATACAGAGGTTTTCTATCTTGTTGAAAGCTTTCCCACATTTATTACGTTTGTATGCTTATTCCCTTGTATGGCTTTTCAAATGTGGAGTAAAAGATGACTGTAAAAAGCAGACTTACTACATTCAGGACACTCATCTGTTTTTTTTCTACTATGAATTTTCTCATACTCCATGAAGTTTTGCTTTATGTAACAGCATCACCACATTCATTACAATACTAATTTGCTTATGAATATTCTCATGCTCAAGGAGTTTGAATACCAGCTTGAAGGATTTCCAGTATTCCTTACATATACAGGGCTTTACTTCTACATGAGTTTTTGATGAGAATACAACTTTCCCACAGTCATTAAATCCAAATGTTTCTCTCAATTATTAATTCTGAAGTATCTCATGAGCTCGAATTCCCAACAGAAGAACTTCAAACTCATTCCACTAAAAGGGGATGACTACCATATGGGACAAACCATGACAAAACTCATTGTATTCATTTTTTTCTCTTATGCATATTCCCTTGTGTTTAGGTCAGTATGATGCAGACTTTTTCAAAGCAAAATCACATTCTCAGAGGTGATATTTTGAGGAAACAAGGTCTGTGGTCAGAGAAAATATTTTCGCAACTTTCTTACATTCTGCCTTCATCTTCAGTCTGTGCTGTTGTGGAAGTAGATGTAACTTCACTCACAAGCCTTTTGTTGGGCTGTTCTTTCTGCTTCTTTACGTCTTATGCTTCTTCTTGACAATATTTCCTGTACATTTGTTCCATTGTCTATGGCTCTTTTCGCTTCAACTAAGGAGCACATTCAGTTTAGTAACTTTACAGTCAGTAAATGGGGAAATGATACAGCACCTGAATGTTATGCTATGGCCAAAATAACACCCATAAATCAACCCTGGAACCCTCAGGCTTCTGAAGGATAAAAAAGACGCAGCTTCCGGAGATGCCTGAGTAAGCTGGCCCTAGAACAAAGGCCAAAGTGGCAACCTAGGAAGTCTCATTGTAGTCTTAATTTGCATTTTCCTAATGGCTAATGATGTTGAGCATCTTTTCATGGGTTTATTGGCCATTTGTATATCTTTTTTTGAGAATGTCTGCTTAAGTCCTTTGCCCACTTTTACATTTTTTATTAAAAAATATTTTTATTGAGAAATCTTCACACACATACAGTCTACCCACAGTATACATCAGTGGCTCACAATATCATCACATAGTTGTGTATTCATCGCCATGATCATTTTTAGAACATTTGCATCACTCCAGAAAAAGAAATAAAAAGGAAAAAGAAGAAACTCATATGTCCCATACCCCTTACCCACCCTATTATTTATTTTTTATCCTTATTTTTTTACTCATCTGTCCATAGCCTGGATAAAATGAGCATCAGATACAAAATTTTCACAATCACACAGTGACATTGTAAAAGCTGTATCATTACACAGTCGTCTTCAAGAATCAAGGCTATTGGAACGCAGCGCAGCAGTTTGTCAGGTACTTCCCTCCAGCGACTCTATCATAAACTAAAAAGGGGTATCTATATAATACGTAATAATAACCTCACAGATAACTTCTTGACTCTGTTTGAAATCTCTCAGCCACTAAAACTTTATTTTGTCTCATTTCTCTCTTCCCCTTTTGGTCAAGAAGGCTTTCTCAATACCATGATGATGCACCCCAGCTTATCCACAGGAGTCATGTCCCACGTTGCAAGGGAGTCATATCCCATGTAGTGGGGAAGGCAATGAGTTCACCTGCCGAGGTGGCTTAGAGAGAGAAACTACATTTAAGCAACAAAGTGGTTATCTGGGGGTGACCCTTAGGCATAATTATAAGTAGGCTTAGTTTCTTCTTTGCAGGAATAAGTTTCATAGGGGTGAACCCTAAAATCAAGGGCTCAACCTATTGAATTGGTTGTCCCCACTGCTTGCATAAATGTCAAGAATTTTCCGGGTAGGGAAGTTTAATATTTCTTCATTACTCCCCAGTCCCTTGAGGGGACCTTCTTTGGCCCATTTTTTAATTGGGTTGTCTTCTTGTTATTGAGTTGTAGGAGTGCTTTATATAGTCTGGATATTAAGTTTGGATATACAGTTTGAAATTATTTTCTCCCATTCTGTAGATTGTCTTTTCACTTTTTTGATAATTTCATTCAGTGCACACATTTTTAATTTTAATGAAATAAAATTTATCTGTTGTTTCTTTTTTTGCTCTGTGCTTTTGCTATCATATCTAAGAATCTATTGCTGAATCCCAGGTTATGAAGATTTCCTCCTGTTATCTTCTAAGAGTTTTATAGTTTTAGCTCTTATATTTAGGCCATTGATGCATTTTGAGTTGATTTTGTATATGGTGTGAGGTAGGGGTCTACTTTGTTCTTCTACGTGTTATATCTAGTTTTCCCAATACCATTTGTAGAAGAGACTCTTCTTTCTCCACACGCACTAAACACTCTTGTCAGAAATCTGTTGGCCATGGATGTGTGGTTCTGTTTCTGGACTTTCAGTTATGACCCATTGATATATTTGTCTGTCTTTGTGCCATTACCACACTGTCACTTAGCAACACCATTTGAAATTGATGTGAATCCACCAACTCTGTTCTTTTTCAAGATTGTTTTGGCTCTGTGCCGTATTAATTTGAGGCTCACTTTCCATCTTTGCAGAAAAAGGCTGCTGAAATTTTAATAGGTTTGCATTGAATTTGAATATTACTTTTGGTTAATATTCACATGTTAAGAGGGTTAACTCTTTCAGTTCCTAAACATGGGATGTCTTGCCATTATTTAGATCTTTAATTTCTTACAGCCATGTTTTGTAGTTTTCATGATAACTAGTGTTTTGTACCTTAGTTAAATTTTTCCTTTAGATGCTATTATAAATAGAATTGTTTTCTTAATTTCTTCTCAAGAGTGTTCATTGCTAGTGTATGGGAACACAGTTGTTTTCTATGTGTTGATCTTGTACCCCCACCCCACTTAGCTGAATTAATTTATTAGCCCTAATCATTTTCTTTTGAATTCCTTTGGGTTTTATATATATATATATAATATCACGTCATCTGCATATATAGTTTTACTTCTTCCTTAACAATTTGGCTACCTTTTATTTCTTTTTCTCAGTCAAGTACTTCTTTTTTTTAACTTTTTTTTTTTTACCATATAGTATAACATATATGCAAAGCAAAGAAATAAAAAAGCATTAGTTTTCAAAGCACTCTTCAACAAGTGGTTACAAGACAGATCCCAGAGTTTGGCATGGGCTATCATACGATCCTCTCATATTTTTCCTTCTAGCTGCTCCAGAATATAGGAGCTAGAGGGCTTAAATATTTTTTTATCATCACAATTGACTTTTTTTCTGTCTTCTTTTTTTGAAAAATAACACATACAAAAAAGCTATAAATTTCAAAGCACAGCACCACAATTAGTTGAAGAACATATTTGAGTTTGACATGGGTTACAGTTTCACAATTTTAGGTTTTTACTTCTAACTGCTCTAAAATACTGGAGACTAAAAGAGATATCAATTTAATGATTCAGCATTCATATTCATTTTTAAATCCTGTCTTCTCTGTATAACTCCACCATCACCTTTGATCTTTCTGTCCTTCTCTTTAGGGGAGTTTGGGCTATGGCAATTCTAAATTTTTGATATTGGAAGGGTCTGTCACTAATATGAGGAAGGGAAGTGGAGCTATCTGGTGTTCCGGAGAGGCTGGGCTAGGTTTCAGAACTTATCTGGACCGGGGACCCATCTGGAGGTTGTAGGTTTCTGGAAAGTTATGCTAGTGCCTGGAACCCTTGTGGAATCTTATATATTGCCCTAGGTGTTCTTTAGGATTGGCTGAAATGGTCCTGGTTATGATAGGTTATGATAGGTAGCAAGTTCTACCTGAAGCTTGCATAAGAGCAACTCCAGAGTAGCCTCTCGACTCTATTTGAACTCTCTCTGCCACTGATACTTTATTAATTACACTTCTTTTCCCCCTTTTGGTCAGGATGAAATTGTTGATCCCACAGTGCCAGGTCTGGATTCATCTATGGGAGTCATCTCCCGTGTCTCTGGCAAGGACTTCTTGTACAATATTGAATAGTGGTAAAAGTGGGCATCCTTGTCTCATTCCTGATCTTACAGGGAAAACTTTTAAGCCTTTCACCATTGAGTGTGATATTAGCTGCGGGTTTCTTATAAATGACCTTTATCATGCCGACAACTGCGTGTTGTTTTTAAAGATAACGATGTGTGTCAGCTGCCCCAACCTTCCTATTTTCTCTGAGAATCTATACCACGTCATTCAGAAAAGTCCTAAAATATTTCAGGAATGCGGAGCTGATTGTGCCAAGTTCCAGAAGAGCGAGCTGGAATACAAGTTTAATCGGAAAGCTTTGGAACGGCCATATCCTTCAAAACATTCGTGGGGAAAAACCTATGGTGAGCACAAACGGCACCTGGAGTTCAGCCACGCTCAGTACAGGGAGCTGCAGAGCTATGCTGCAGAGGTGGGCATCTTCTTCACTGCCTCTGGCATGGACGAGGTGAGCCCTTTGCCCATGTAGTTGATGGAACCTAAAAACATTGTTATGGCTCTTGAAATGCTTGGGATTCTTTTGGCCAACCAGCTTGGCTGAAGCAGACTCCAATTCATTTTCTAGGATTCTCACTTTGGGAACAAGGGAACAGTTTTTTAGAGGTTGCAGAGAGATGCCTGATCTTTACTGAATTGCTGCCCTGCAGGTTGAGGCAGGGGCCTCCCTCTGTCTAGTTCGAGGTCTGAAAACTAGATTTGTCCAAAGTCAGTATGAGCTGCTGACAGGTCGGTGCTCCATGTCAGGTAGGAACATATAAGTGATTTATGTATCAGCCACAGACCCAAACAGCCCCCGTAAGCCATTTCAGTCTTCTGAAGGTACTTACAGCCTGGAAGAACTTCTGAGGTGGTTTATGGTGTCATCTATAGAAATAGGATTGTTTTGTTAAGACAAATCAGAACATTGGCCTCTGGTTAAATATTGTTCTTTCAAAGTGCTGGCTCCTTTGGAAGACAGGAGGGTGCATTTCCAGCTCCTTAGTCTGGGAGCCAAGTACCCTGGAACCCAGAGGTTTTTTGATTCCAGCTTAGCATCCTGAGGAATCTGAAGAGTCCAGGCCCACCTCCCACTATATTCTCTTGGCACTCCTTGCTTTTGTGATCATATGTGAAATACCTCTCCTCCCTACTCAACTGTTAGCCCCACATCATCCCCAGGGAAAATATTTGTTGAATGAATGAATGAGACAAAAGGGAGAGATAGCCATCACACACAAGACTAATAAGTCTGTGGCAGTGGTTCCCAAAGTGTGGTTCAGGAACCCTGGGGTTTCCTGAGACTTTTTAGGAGATTCATGATGTCAAACTATTATTCTGATGATCCTTGAGTGTTATTTGCCCTTTTCACCCTCATTTCCTCATAACATATGGAGAAGTTTCCTCAAGGATGATGCCATCATTCTGGGAGCCACTCACGAAAACTGCTTTTTGTGGTTGTTGTTGTTGTTGTCGTTATTATTATTATAGCTTTATTGACATACCATACTAGTCACCCAGTTAAAATGTGTAATTCACAGGTTTTAATGTACTCACAGAGTTGGGCAACCATCACCACAGTCTAATTTTTAAACATTTTCACCAACCCCCAAAGAAACCCAGTACCTGTTAGCTGTCACTCCCCAATCCTTCCATACCCCAGCCCTAGACAACCACTAATCTACTTTCTTTCTCCGTTGATTTGTCTGTTCTGGATATTTCATATAATGAATTCATATAATAATGGCCTTTTATATCTGGCTTTCAAGCAGCATGATGTTTTCAAGGTTCATCCATGTTCTAGCATATATCAGTACTTCATTCCTTTCTTGGCCAAATATTTCACTGTATAGCTATACCACATTTTATTCATTCATTATAGATGGACATTTGGACTGTTTTTGCTTTTTGGCTATCATGAATAATGTTGCTTTGAACATTTGTATACAAGTTCTTGTCTAGACATGGTTTCATTTTGCTTGTGTATACCTTGGAGTGAAATTGCAGTATCATATGGTAACTATAACCTTTTGAGGAACCACCAAACTGTTTTCCAAAGTAGCTGTATGTTCTAGTTTGCTAGCTGCCGGAATGCAATATACCAGAAACGGAATGGCTTCTAAAAAGGAGAATTTAATAAGTTGCAAGTTAACAGTTTTTAGGCCATGGAAATGTCCCAGTTAAAGTAAGTCTATAGAAATGTCCAATCTAAGGCATCCAGGGAAAGATACCTTAATTCAAGAAGGTTGATGAAGTTCAGAGTTTCTCTCTCATGTGGAAAGGCACATGGCAAGCACGGCATCATCTGCTAGCTTCCTCTCCAGCTCCCTGGGAGGCATTTTCCTTCTTCATCTCCAAAAGTCGCTAGCTGGTGGACTCCCTGCTTCGTGGTTCTGCAGTGTTCTCTGCTCTGTCAGATTCTCACGCTTTCTCCAAAATGTTTCCTCTTTTATAGGATTCCAGTAAAGTAATCAAGACCCACCTGGAATGGGTGGAGACATGTCTCCACCTAAAATCCAGTTTAACAACCACTCCTGATTGAGTAACATCTCCAGGGAAATAATCTAATTAAAGTTTCAAACATACAGCACTGAATAGGGACTAGAAGAAATGGCTGCCTTAGTAGAATGGAATTAGGATTAAAACATGGCTTTTGTAGGGTGCAAACATTCTTTCAAACCTGCACACTGCACCATTTTACATTCCCACCAGCAATGGGTGAGAGTTCTGATAGCTCCACATCCTTGCTGGCGTTTGTTATTGTGTGCCTTTTTCATTCTCATTATCCTGGCGAATGTGAACTGGTATCTCACTGTGGTTTTTGATTTGATGGCTAATGATGTTGAACATTTTTTTATGTTCTTTTTGGCCATTTATGTCTCTTCTTTGGTGAAAATGTCTATTCAGATTTTTGTCCATGTTTTAATTGGGTTATTTTCCTGTTTAATTATTGAGTAGTAGGAGCTCTTTATATATTCTAGAAACAAGTCCCTTATCACATATAAATTTTTTCCCATTTTGAGTTATTTTTTCATTCCCTTGATGGTGTCCTTTGAAGCACAAAAGTTTTAACTATTGGTGGTGCCTAATTTAGCTCTTTTTGTATGCTTGGGCATTCTTTTTTTTTTTTGCTTATGAACGTTATTTTTTGATATTAGCATTTATTGCATATTTTTAGCAGGATTAAGCTTTTAAATGAGCATTTTCTATTTTTACTACTTTGAGGTTAGATATTCAAATATGAAGATAGCTTTTTTTGTTTTAAATACCTCTAATAACTTGAATAAGAATTCTAGATGCCTACAATCTAAGTATAAATGGAATTAATGTGGTTTCTTGGAAAAGTCTGTGTCATAATTTACCCTGTGTTGCACTTACCGCATGGCATTGAGACCACACATACCAGGGAAAAATCGTATCACTTCAGGGCGGCTGCCGTGGCTCAGCAGGCAGAGCTCCGACCTGCCGTGCTGGAGGTCTGGAGTTCGATCCCTGGTGCCTCCTGCCCATATGCAAATTAAAAAAAAAAAAATTGTATCGCTTCAGCAATTTACTTAAGTTCTTAAGTCTTAAGTTCTTATTTTTTGAAATGCATATGTGGACACTATCTACTGGTTGATTGCCGATGCTTCTATTCAACATCAGCTTCTTTCCTACTGATATTAAATTCCTCATTTCAAGTATGCATTTTTTTTTTTAATGCTCGTTAACCCAGCGAAAAAGAGATTTTGTATCCCATATAATGTTAAAAGTAGTACATCAGTTGGTATGGCAAAACAATATTTAATGTGCTATGGTAAGTTTTTATGCTTAAAAATAAAAAGTAAAAAAACTTTTATAAAGGGATCTGAGGTGGGGTCTGTTAAAGAGGAGAAGAGACCTGAAATTGTATAACCAAATGCAATGTGACCTTGAAGAAATAAACTGGAAAAGACATCTCTAAGATTATGAGGGAAGCCTGAACATAGATTATCGAGTTATGGGTTCACAGAAATATTACCAGGAGAAATAACATGTCTGGGATTCGCTTTAAAATAATCTGGGGGTAGAGGGAGGGGAGTGGATCAGGGACGAAGGCCTTTATACGCCACCCACAGGGGACACAAACCAGACGACAACAGGCAGGAGCCCAAGTCTGAGAGCTGCTGTGCACCAGCCACAATGCTAAGCCACCGACACGCGACATTTCAACTTTCCAACACTCATTCCATGACGTTAGCCGGGGTGCGGACTTCCCCAAGGCCACGCAGTGGAAGGAGAGGCCCTGAGCCCGCTCCTACCCTGTGGCCTCTCCTGGATCAGGTCCCTCATGCAAGCCAGTTCCCTCACAAGCACAAACACCCTCAAAAGGCAGCGGGCAGGACCTCCTTTCTGCCTAAGCCAACTGCCTTCTGACTGCCATCATATCTGTTACGTTAAATTTTAGTACATTTCTGTAAGTATGCTGGTCCTTAAGAGATGCCACTTAGAAAGGGCTTGTGCATTCTTGAATTTTAACAGTGTGTCAGTTTTAAACTACAATGTGCTATTACTATATAACTATCAATATGGCCAAAATGAAAAGTGGTGTTAACACCAGATGCGGTGAGGGAGTGGAGAAAACGGATCACTCATACATTGCTGGTGGGAGTGTAGAATGGTACCACACTCTGGGAAATAATATGGCCATATTTCTTTTAAACAACTTTATTGAGATATAATTCACAAACCATACTGTTCCTCCTGAAAGTACACCGAAAGTTTCTTATAAACTAGACATGTGCTTACCATACAGCCCAGGAATTGTACTCTTGGACGTTCATCCCAGAGAAACGAAAACTTCCATTCACACAAACACTTGTGAGTGTTACAGCTTTATTCATGGTTGCTGTCTTAGTTTGTGACTGATATCACAAAAAGCATATAGGGTTGCCTTAAACGACAAGCATTATTGGCTTCTGGTTTCTTCTCTTTACAAGACCTCCAGGAACAAGGATTAAGACCCACTGCGTTCAGTTGGGCCACACCATAACTAACACAACATATTCAAGAGGTCCTGTTTACAGTGGGCTCACACTCATAGGAGTGCAGTAAAGTTCATAACATCATGTCTGTCTATTTTGTGGTACACAGTAGCTTCCAAACTGGAAGCAACCTCATGTTCTTCAGCAGGTAAATGGTTAAACCAGTGCCTCCATGCCATGGAATACTACTCAGCAAGAAAAAAGAAGGAGATTGATCTTGCAACAGCTTGGATGAATCCCACGAGATTATGCTGAGCAAGAAGACAACAATTTCAGGAGCAAGAAGAAAATGATAGAGCTGAAGGATGCGTTAGTGGTTATTGGGGGCTGGGGAGAGGGGAGCACAGGCTGTGGCTGTAAAGGGCGGCACAAGAGATCCTTGTGGGGTGGCACTGTCCTGGACTATGACTGTGACGGTTGTTACGCAAGTCTGTGGCTGTGATAAGATTGCATGGCATTAACCACACACCATACACCAAACCCACACCCTTACAAGTGGGTGCAAAACTGGTAAAATCTCAGTGAGGTTGCAGCTTGCATCAATGTCAGCTTCTGGATTGTGATATTGTACTATAGTTGGAGGAAACTGGATGAAGGGGACACAGGGTCTCTGCATTACTTCTCACAACTGCACTTCAAATGAACAGTTTAAAAAATGTTACCAGACAAAGGCAGTGGGTTCTCTGCCTGATGTTCTCAAATGACCAATTCTTGAGACATTAGGGTTTCAAAGAAAGAGTTTATTGCTAGGCATAAAGCAGGAGAGCAGATGGCCTATCCCAAAAATCGGTCTCTCCAAGTCTAGGGAGTTCAAGGTTTTTGTGGATTCTAACAAGGGGGAGATGAAGTCCTTACAGTTTCTATAGCAAGTGCAAGCAGAAACCGGACGAGGAGTTATTCCAGTAGCAGGTGTAGGCAGAAACAATTTATAGGTGTAGAGGAGTGAAACTGTGCTGGAACCAGGCATGGTTTTGAGCTAATTCACATTCCTCTATTAGCATTAGGACATTTGCCCTTACAAGTTCCTACAGTAAAAGAAAACAGATAGAAGGAAATCCCAGCATTTACAACCACAGAGGTACAAGATAAGAGCCTTTAGAATCCTTATCAGAGATCAAGGCTGTGGATCACAGCTCAGAGATTTCAGGTATTTCCTCTGTTGTAGTTTGCTAAAGCTGCGGGGATGCAACCTACCAGAAACTAAGCAGCTTTTTAAAAGGGAATTTATAAAGTTTACAGTTATAAGGCCATGAAAATGTCCAAGTTAAGGCACCAACAAGAGGTTACCTTTATTTAAGAAATGCTGATGCCATCCAGAACACCTCTGTCTGCTGGGGTTTTTGGCTTCTAGACACCTCTCTCAGTTGGGAAGGCACATGGCAACTTCTGCTGGCTTTCTCTCCTCATTTCATAAGACTTCCCCAGGGGTGTTTTCCTTCTCCATCTCCAAAGATCTCTGACTGTGTGGACTCGGTTGGCTCCAAAGCTTTTGCCAAAATGGTTCCCTCATAAAGGGCTCCAGTAAGCCATCCCACCTTGAATGTGTGGAGACACATCTCCATGGAAACCACCTAATCAGAAGGTCCCACCCACAATTGGGAGGGTCCCATCTCCATGGAAACAACATAATAAAAAAGATCCCACCCAGCAGTATTGCAGCAAGATTCAAGAACATGTTTTTTCTGGGGTACCCAACAATTTCAAACAAGCGTACTCTCTGTCTACTCTAATATACCAGAAAAAAGAATATTTATATAATGATTCATTAGTCATAATCATTCGTTAAACCTGAACTTCTTGGTTACAAAATATTAAGAAAATAGATTCCTTGGTTTCCATTTCTAACTGGGTAAATACCAGTAGGTATTTACAACAGCTCTGTAGAGGCCCCCCTGAGAATATAAAGTATAGTCTCTGTAGAGGCCCTGAGACTAACACGTCGGGGAGCTCCTGCTGTGTGCCTGTTTGGGTTTGGGTAGGACCCTGCCCACGTGACCTCCGAGCCTCCGTGCCTGTCTGTAGAAACGGGATAACTAGATTGTCTCCCCGCAGGCCCATGGGGGTTAGGTGAGATGGACTCTGGGGTGTAAGAGTGGGCAGGGTCAGACTGTGGAAGCTTGTGGAGTTTTTTGCCTGCAGCCGTCTGGGCAGGGAAGCTCCTCAGTTGGGAATGCCAGGACGTCTGGTGTCCTGCTGATTTGGGACCAAGGCAGGAAGAGGAACCCTGTTCTGAAGGGCCTCTGCCACCAAAGTGAACTCACCCTGCCAAACCCGCACTGCCTACCCCACACTCCCTGGGAGGCAGGTGGGCCCTGTGTTCCGTGTTTGCCTAAGGGCAGCTCCTGGAGCCTTCCCTGACTCTGACTTCCTTATAGACAGTGGCATTTACCGAGTGCCTCTGTTCTCCCCTCTGGGCTGTTCCAGGGCGTTTTCTGTGTGTTGTGTGTTGTAGGAAGGTTAAGGTGTGGCGGGATTTTATTACAGCCGAGCAAACTCCTGGGCACCTGGCCGAAAGGTGTGCGTAGGGGTGGGGTCAGCTGGCATGGACACCTGCCTCTTGTTCAGTTGAAAAGTTCTCCAGAGGGAGCAAAGAAGGCCGTGACCACAGAGATGGCCCCCAGTGAGGTGCTTCCCTCACACAGACAACGCAGCCCCTGTGTCCGGTGCTGGCCCCCGCAAGACCCTCTTTCCTGCTCATCCTTTCCCCAAAGACAGGGCTCCCCTGCTTCTGTCCTGGTGGGCCCCGGGGCCGCCGGCGAGCTGAGCCCTTCCTGGCTCTGGGCACCCCACCCCGGCCCCCGTCTTCAGCCCGGGGAGCCCCCAGCCTCCTGTTCTGTGGGAAGGACGAGGTTAAAGCATTTGTGAGCTTGCCCTGTGTTTGCGTGTCCTCAAGCAGTGGAAAACCACTGCACTTCTCTGCCTGTTTGTTAAGCTGGAAACAGCTTTAGAATTTTGTCTGCTTTGTTGTGTCCCTTGCATATCTGTCTGCTTGCCGAACTGTGGTATTTGCTTATCTGGAACATATCCTCCCTCTCATGGGAAAATTATGCTTTGTTCTTAAAATTAAAGATACCTCCTCCAGGCAAACTGGTGTTCAATGCATAGATTAACTCCAGATGGCCCCTTTACCCAATAAATAGCTAGTTAGTAGAAAATAAACTTGAGGCTCTGGCTCTCTCTTGGGACAGAGACTTCCTTGCTTTCTGACTTTGTGTCAAAGGTTTTTCGTTCCGATTCTTTGCGGGACAAAGAATAACCGCCACAGGTGATGTTGCCCTCACTGTTCCCCCACTCGTCACCAGGGCCCTCTGTCCTTTCCTACAGGACGCAAAAGCTGACGGAGAGGAAGGAGCTTTGGAAAGACCCCTGCCAGTCCTCTCTTTTCTGTCAGCCCTGAGATTGTTCCTCACAGGACATGGGATGGGAAGGGGGCTCTGTGGTATGTATTGTCCAGCCTCATTAATTAATCAATTTAGAATCACTTAAGTCCTCCCTCCCCAAATAAATAAGGGTTCTGAGTTAAATGAGTTTGGGGAATACCTGCTTTAAAAAGTTCAACAGTAACCAGAAGGTAGAAACAACCCAATTGCCCATGGATAGATGATGGATGAACAGAATGGGTTAATCCATGCAAGGGAAGATGAGTCACCTGTAAATGACGGAAGCTCCAACCCAAGCCACAATGTGGGCTACCCTTGAAGGCATTTTACCATCAGAAATAAGCCAGACACAAGAGAAACAGCATTTGGTAATGGGTAGTGGCATTGGTAGCACAACCTTTGTTCAATCAGGACACTTTTTTTTTTTTTTAACATGTGCAGGTACCGGGAATTGAACCTGGGTCTCCAGCACGGCAGACGAGAACGCTGCCTGCTGAACCACCATGTCCCGCCCTGGTAGCACAATCTTTGAATACTAATGCCACTGAATCGTACACTTAAAAATGGTTAAAATGGCAAAATTTACATTAGATACATGTTACCACGCAAAAGAAGTTAAACAGGTTTACTCATTGGCACCCTGCAAAGTGAGCTTTGCGCAGATGTGTTTGATGGGACTTTTCTGTGCATTTAGCCCCACTTGGTGCCTGTGGTAGGTCAAACGGGACTGAGCTTCTTCCAGACAGACCCTGAAAGGCTTTGCCGCGGCACAGGGCATCAAGCTACCCCTTGGCATCACAACCCTAGGGGAGAGAGGACTGGGCCGAGGGAAGGGGCCACCCTGAAAGGATGGGGTCTGCCAAGTAACTGAAGGCAGGAAGTCACCCGAAGTGGCAATTTTCTAAATAGCCACTAGGCGGGGGTGGTTCCCTGGGAGACTGCAGAGCAGTGGCTGCCCCCTTCGCCCTCACCGGAAAATGACAGCTCCTTGCAGCCCTTGCCACCTCTGGGTGAGTGTCCACCCTCTGCTCTGTCCCCGGCCCCCTCCCTGCCTGCGGCTCCTGCCCCACTCCTGGAGTGAGTTCACCCATCTGTGCCCCTGGGGGTGCCTGGGGGCTTTCTCATCATAAACCAATTTCCCACAGGGTGAGCATTATATATAAAAGGACTGAGTATAGGATTACTTCTCCCTCTAAATAGAAAGCATTTTCTTCATCTGCCAGACAGAGTGAGTAGGCTGGGAGAATTAGCCTTTGTTCAATACATATAGTAGAAATGCCTGTTTTCAGTTCCGCTTTAGGGCTGGCTACCAGTGTGAGAGACGTATAAGCAAAAGGACAGGGTGAGATAGTAAGAAAAGCAGAAAAATAAGAAAGGGAAAAGAGAGAAGAGGGACATATTTACTAAGTTCCCCCAAGGAAACAGAACTGACAGGATGTGTGTGTGTAAATATGAGATTTTTTATAGGAATTCACTCACACAACCAAGGGGATTGGCAAGTCTAAATTCTATAGAGTAGGCTGCAAGCTGCAGCTCTGCTGGAGGTTTCCATTAAATTCCCCAGGAGAAGCTGGCTGGCTGAAGTCAAGGTGGAAATTCTCCCTTCTGACTGCTGAACATCTCCGGGCTGCCTTTAAGGCCTTCAAGTGCTTGGATGATTTGTCTCCCATTGCTGGAGAACGTCTCCTTTGCTAATTGTAGATGCCATCAGCCATAGATGCAACCAACTGACTAATGATTGAAGTCCACAAAATACCCTCACAGGAACGCTCAGGCTGGTTTGTGCTTACTGAACAAGTGGACACCACCATCAAGCCAGGTTGACATATGAACGTTTTAAAACATCATAAGGAAGAACTAAGGCTGGGAAGAGGCGGTGGCACCTGGGGGTGGGTGGCTTTTGGGCCACACCAGACAGCAGCCCCTAGACCAAACTGATGACCCAACCACTCTTCCTGGCTTTCCAGTGGCTCTGAGCTCACATTCTTAGAGCGTTTCCATCCGAGGAAAGTTCTCTGAGTGCGGCCGCAAGGACGGAGCGGCCTTCCACCTGGCGGGAAGGTAGAGCGAAGCGTGGGTGGCCATGGTTGATGAAAGCGCCTGCAGGCTGCAGGCCTTCTCCTGCTGTCCCTTACCACCCCCTTGGCCTCTGGACTTCTGTGGAGCTCCTGCCACTCTGTCTGGTCCCCTGACCAGTACCATCACATTACCTGGGACTCTCTTAGAAAGGCGAACGCTCAGCCCCATCCTAGGCTGACGGCGTGGGAGTTTGCATTTCATTCTCACAGGATCCCTGGGAAGGCATTTAGTGAAGTTTCAGAAGCACTAGCCTAGAACAAATCTTTCAAATTTACATCTGAAATCTAGGACAGAACTGAGATATTTGGAAACATAGGGATGTTGACTCTCCTCAGTTCTGATTTTCATTTTCAGTTCAAAAAATGTAATATAAGGTAGTCTTTTGGGCTCCTTGTAACATGAATGCTGAAAGCTAAGATTTTACTCATACTTTGTGGTCTGTCTTCTGATTTCTCTAATTGCTGACACCTTGGTCTTAACTGAGGAATCCCAGATAAGGAAGTTTAGGAGAGCCAGATAGGGAGCCTCACCCAGTGATGTATGTAGGAGAAAAGTGACTGAAATTTGTTTTTCTCTGGGCAGCATGGCTCTGCCAGCTGTGGATCAGCCTGTGTCGGCTGGACCGTGAAATGCTCCATGGTTCCTGGTTTTGGCGTGGATTGATGGGGCCTCTTCCCTGGCCCATTGGCCCTGGGTAAAGGGTAAAATCTTGGAGGGACATTTACTCTCTCACTGCCTGGTTTTCTGGGCCAAGATTCTGTAACCACCCTCTGCTTCTGATTCCTGGGCTTTGGGGCCCCTGGGGTGGGAAGGGTCTGGCCAGGGCTCCGATTCTTTCCTGGAATTTAGTTGCCAGAGCTCCATTTTCTTGTACCATTGGCGGGGTGGACACCCGTAGGGAATGCTGGAATATGAGTAGAAATGCCTGGGGGCGAGTCTTGGCCTGCTGAGACGGTCTCTGTGGGCTGGCTTACGGGAGGGACTTCCGGTTTGCCTGCTTCTCCTCACCTGCCAGGAGGACAGGGTGTTTGGACAGTGGGGTAAAGGAGCTCCCTGTTTGATTTTTGTAGATGGCAGTTGAGTTTCTGCACGAGCTGAATGTTCCATTTTTCAAAGTTGGATCTGGGGACACTAATAATTTCCCTTATCTGGAGAAGACAGCCAAAAAAGGTGAGTGGGTGTCTACTTTTCGTACTAAAATCTGAGGGAGTCCAAACCTTCGTGTTTTTATTTCTCTAGTGACAAGCCACTTTGAATTAGATCTCATGAAGCCAAACTTTCAGATAAATCAGCAAGATACTTCCACTTTTTAATGTACTAACTTCAAAGAAATTAAAGATAGGACAATATTTTTTAAAAATTCCTAGATGAAACACTGATTTTAAGAGATATTCTCAGGGTATATTATAATACCTAATGTCTAGACAGCACCTTACAGTTTGGAGAATAGTTATATAACATGAGTGATCACATTGGGTCCTTGTAACAGTGCTGGGATTGAAGCAAATCAGGTTTTAGTATTTTCGTGTTTATCCTTTTTTTGTAGATAAGACATTGGAGCCTGGAGGGTAGTCTCAGCCCCGGGCCAGGTGAGGAAGTGGCCGCTCTGGGCCTCATACTCGCTTATTTGCTTGGCCTGGCTCTGCCCCCAGCCCATCTGTGCAGCCCCTTCGTGGGACAAGGTGCTCCTGCTCCCCTGAGGAGTGCACAGTCCCTGCATCTCCTGAATGCAGTCCATCTTGCTAAACAGCAGTACAGCCAAAGTCTGCGTTTCCCTGGACCCATCCCAGGTCCCCCCACAGTGGCTGGTGCCATACTTAGGAGATGCTTGTGGAGTTGAGTGACATCAGGAGGCAGACAGTGGGGCTGTGTTGGACTGAGAGCCAGAACTCCTAAAAACAAAGCCATTGGAATGTAATTTAGCCTCAAGGGAGGATGAAATTCTGGTATCTGCAATGACATTGGATGGACCTGGAAGACATCATGCGGAGCGAAAGAAGCCAGACTCAAAAAGACAAATGTTATATGACTCCATTTACACAAATATCTAAAATAGGCAAATTGATAGAGACAGAAAGTAGATTAGAGGTTACAGAAAGCAGGAATGGGACAGAGGTTCTGTTTGGGTGATGAAAACATTTTGGACATGGCTAGAGGTGATGGTTGCACAGCCTTCTGAATATAATTAATATCCCTGAATTGTGGGCTTAAAAATGGTTAGAATGGCCAACTTTATATTCCTGTATTTCCTCACTGTGACGTCTTGAGCAGGCAGTAGGGAGTGATGGTGTTGGTGTGGGTTCTGCAGGCCGCCCGATGGTGATCTCCAGTGGGATGCAGTCCATGGCTACCATGAGGCAGGTCTACGAGATCGTGAAACCCCTCAACCCCAACTTCTGCTTCCTCCAGTGCACCAGTGCCTACCCGCTGCAGCCTGAGGACGTCAACCTGCGGGTCATCTCGGTGAGGGCGAGGCGGGGCTGGGGGGGGGCTTGTCATCTGACTGGGCCCCAGCAAAATGGCTTTTCCTGGGCCATTTACTGTGGGGAAGACGGAGCTGCCTTCCTAACCAAAATCCCAGCCACCCAAGACCTACTTCATAATTGGAACGTCTTTTAATGATCTTGGTGTTGTAGAATCTCATGGGACCCACCAGGCTGCTAAGGAAGCAGATGCACCCTAAAGAACAGGATTGTAAATTGACTTTTTAAAAACTGATCTTAAGTTCACCCATTTTAAAATTTAAGGTGGGGTCTCACAGTTGTCTTTGTATACGTCTTCTTTACTCCTGTGTGTCAGCCATTAGAGGCCCCTTTCTGGGCATTGCTGGCTCTTAGCCCTTCTTAGTGTGCTTCTGCCTGTCTTCCTGCTGAGCTGTAGGAGGCCTTCCTGAAGCATCTGCTCTCCCCACTCCCTGAGATTTGCTGGACCTGTTATTTCCTGCCTGTAATTATGGGCATCCCTCAGGTTCAAACTGGTTGCAGTAACAGCCTTGAGGGAGCTTTCTCTCTCTCAGGAGTTTGCTGCCTCCTCTCTCATTTTTTAGATGGTGAAGTCCAGTCCCAAAGGGGAAGGGACATATTTGTCTGAGATCCCATGGCAACTTTGTGGCAGCACTGGGACTAGAACCTGGACGGTGCCCCCCTTATCCTTTGTTTTTTAGTGCAGATCCCATTTTGTAATCCCTTCACAATGACAAGCAGTTCAATGGCTGGCCAAGCAACTGGACACCAAAACCTAACCAGGCTGATGCATGAAACTAACCATCATATGTGTGTATGTATGTGTACACGTGTATATGTAATTGTACAAAAACATTATAGTAACATCAGTGGAATTCTAGTTTTAAAATATATATACACTTTTCACCCTGATACTGCAATAAACCAGTTTTCCTTTTATGCTTCCCTTTTAGCAGTTTTTGAGTGTCCTGGTGTTCCCCTGAGAGGGTGACCTTTTCACGTGCGCCACGCAAGCTTCCCGCTGAGCTCAGACCTTTCTAGCCGTTTTGAAGACTAGAATCATTATCTTTTTATCTAAACGCTCTCCCAGCCCTGATAGTCTTTGCTTCACTTCTAGCTCATCTCTAAATCATAGGGCGTTTTTCTTCTCTTTCTTTTTTTTTAATTTAAACACAAGAGTATGCTAAAGAATAATTCATACAACTCTGAAATACACAGCTTAGAAAGTTAGCATCCGCTGTGATTCCCGCCCTCAGCGATTACCGTGTAGTTGTGCAGTTCCAGATTTAGCCCTTGCGTTCCTTTCTCAGTATGTCCAGTGCCCCTTTCCCTTCCTTCCCCCAAGCAGGGGTCAGGTCCTCTCTTGGTCGCTTCTGGTTCGGCCCACCCTGTTACGGGAGCTTTTATACCCTCCCAGCCCACACTCCCATCTCCACCATGCACCCATCAGCCTGGCTTTCAGGGCCTTTGCCACCCACCTGTCCCATCTTTTATTAAAGCCCACTCGCATCTCTCTGCTGGACTGAAGCTTCCTGGACGTCCTCACTAACCAGGCTTACCTGCCTTAGAATGTCTTTTGTTGACTTTAGGGAAGTATAGATAATTAGTTACTTAATTATTTAGCATTTCCACCAAGAGGTTGTTTTGCGGTCCAGCTCTATTTTTGATAGTATTTATGCATATAGCACTCTTACTTCCAGCAGCTCAGGCTAGTTAAATGGGACTGATGCTTGTTGAAGGGGTTTAGGCATTCAGTTACAGCTCTGTTGTTATTCCTAAGGGTGTGTGCAGCGGGAAGCATTCTTGAAATGCATCCCTAATGCTCGCAGTAGCCATGGTGTTTTGAGCATTTGCAGCATGCTAAATGCTTTTCATACATTTACAGTAACACTAGACAAGCTAAATGGGAATTCAGGCCCAGGGCTGCCCAACTCTGCAGTGTATGCATAAAGTACCATGTTATTTAGCCCTTTCCTCTTTTTTTTCTCGGCTTTTTCTGTTTTTAGGAGTATCAGAAGCTCTTTCCTGACATTCCTATTGGCTATTCCGGGCACGAGACAGGCATAGCCATATCTGTGGCTGCAGTGGCCCTGGGGGCCAAGTTGCTAGAGCGCCACATCACTTTGGACAAGACCTGGAAGGGAAGTGACCACGCAGCCTCGCTGGAGCCTGGGGAGCTGGCTGAGCTGGTGCGGTCGGTGCGCCTCGTGGAGAGGGCCCTGGGCTCCCCGACCAAGCAGCTGTTGCCCTGTGAGATGGCCTGCAACACAAAGGTGGGTTCCTCCTGACCCTGCTGCTCTGGATGGTCAGGTCAGCACAGCCTAGCTGTGGCCGGGCTGCTGAGAACATGAAGAGACACAGCCTTGATCCCTCTGGCATCAGATTAGCAGCAGGAGAAACTTGTTGCTTCAGTGGAATGTTCGCAGTTTCCCTGGGCGACTGGGATGGTGGTGGAAATTTCCAGCAAGGGCCCCAAGGCCTCAGGAGATGTAAGGGAGTCTGGGAGGTGGTGGTGGCCCCCTTGTGAGGCACTGGGATAGGCCCATTCTGGGGTCTCTTGGAGGAGGTAAACCCAGAGGAAGGGACATTCAGGCAGAGGGCCTGAAGGCATCAGGGACCCCTTGTGTGAGCGAGGGGCTGGACGGGGCAGTGGGTCACCACTGGGCTGGTAGGTATGGATGCATATATTCCCTGAGGGGCAGCTGGGTCTGCGCAGCAAGTGACCTTCAGACAGGAGCAGTGAGGGCGGCAGCTCCGCTGGACTAACCATCTGGGCTTCTTGGTAGGCATGCCCTAGACCTGTCTTGGCCTCTGAGCCACAGGCCAGGTGTGCCAGAACTGCAGCAGTACGGCCACTGCTGCTCTGCGGCAGGCTGCCTGGGCCAGGTGGAGGTCAAGTGGCCGGCGTGCGTGGGGTGCAGTCTTCATGTATTCCTGGTGGGTGCCCGACCTGTTTCCCCCCAAAATAAAGATGCTAAGGAATTAAAACAGTCAAAAGAAACAAGCTGTTGCTTAGAAAAAATGGAAGAAAATTATGGCAGAATTTGAAAGGAGAGTTAGAGCAGTTGAGCACTTAATTTGGTTCTGAGTGTCCTGGCTCCGTGAGCAAAAAGTGAAATTCCGTTGGTTGCCTAATCTGGTAATCAAAAGTTGGCAGACATTTTTTCCTGATATTAAATCCCAAGGAGAATTCATCCCTGGTCCTTACCTGGAAAGTATTGAGGGTATAACAGATCATTTCTTTAATGGCATTTATGGCAAAGCCTTAGGAGATGCTGGCTGTGAGCTTTGGGTAGCCTTCCTTCCTGTCCCCTGCCTATCCTGCCTCCCTGACCCTGGAGGCCTCTTTCATGTCCTCTAAGTAACAGAGTCACACTCCCTGAGTGGGACCTCCATGTGCCTATTTACCGATAGCATGGAGTCAGCTCCACGTCCCGGAGAGCAGTGGCTGGGGACTCAGCAATCCTAGGCTCTTCCCCTGGCTGCTGCGGCCTTGGCCAAACCACACGCCCTGTGTGGGCCTCTCTTTCCCCAGGTTGAAAATGAAAAGTTGAACTCAGTCTTGAGAGAAGTTATTGTCGTTTTCATGTATCGAGGGCATTCTTTGCTTCAGGCACATTATAAATGTATCCATTATTACTTCGAATTTTCATGTTGCTTGGCAGGACAGAGGCTCCATGATGTCCCACTTTACCAAGTGGCTAAAGCCTAGTCTGAGATCACAAAGCTTGTAACCACTGAGCTGGAATTTGCACCTGGCTCTGTTTGGCTGTGTAGCCCGAGCCCTTTCTTTTGCACTTGATGGTAATGGCCCCTCCTCTGAGTCTCCGAATCTACTCACACTGGCCCTGTCACTGCCGGACACAAGACACCCTCATGGCACCTTGGGGGACAAAGGTCCCTGCTCTCAAAGTACCTTTTGAAGACTGACCAGGGATCTTGGGTATAAAGCAGGTGTGTGGTAGTGACTTCTGTGAGGCTGTTACTGAGTTTTAATTTTGTTTGCAGCTGGGCAAGTCTGTTGTGGCTAAGGTCAAGATTCCAGAAGGCACCGTTCTAACACTGGATATGCTCACTGTGAAGGTGGGTGAGCCCAAAGGCTATCCCCCAGAAGACATCTTTAGTCTGGTGGGCAAGAAGGTCCTGGTCAGTATTGAGGAAGACGACACAATCTTGGAAGAATTTGTAGATAATCATGGGAAAAAAATCAAGCCTTAAAATAAAATGCTATTCTCTGAACTCTGAATTGCCTTGCTGGCACTGTGGGGCACATCTGGGAGAGGCAGGGCGGGTTGATGGTCTCCGGAGACCTGGCTGTCACCCGCTGCCCCCTTCCCAGACAGTAGATGTTTCTGGGCCCAGCCCTGGGCCACGTCCGTGTGAGGGATACGAAGAGCAGATTCAGCAGTCTCTTCTTCAAGTCTGCCAGCCCGCAGGGAGAGCCCTGCTCAAAAGTATTGTCCAGTTGTTGGGCGCACACAGAGGGGTGAGAGCTGGTTCTGTGGGTCCTCTCCTTTATGCCTTTGTTCTCACTTCAAACCCAAAAGACCCTAAATTCCACTTCCTTACAGATCTGCATTGGCCACTTTTTCACTTCTCCACTGCCCTCACTCCCCACCCCCGACCTTGAGCTGGTAAGCCCTGTATACAACAGTCACTCAGCAGAAGAGATTGATTTGAGGGTCTTGCAGGCAGAGGAATGCCAGAAGCACTCATGGCTCCACAAGCACAGGGAGGGAAATGGCATCTACCCTGTCTTTCCGGAGCTCCTGGGAGCCCACTGTGTGCCAGGCACTGCTTAAAGGCACAGAGGAAGCAGTCCAAGCCCCTGTCCTCGTGGGGCATCCGTTCACCTGGGGCAGCTGCACCTCGGCCATAGCCTAAGAATGTCACACAGCGTGTCAGCAGGAGGTGTGTGCAGTGGGGGAATTGGGGGAGCAGAGGAAGGGTGGGGAGTGCAGACTTGGGGTTTGCACTTTTCAACAGGGTGGTCAGGCTGAAGCCAGCCCCTCCATGATCGCATGGGGTGGAAGTCCCCAGCTAACAGGAGGGACTCTGCTTCCTTGTTCAGAGATGCAGTGTCATGCTCCTCTTTGTTCTTTTGAACCAGTACTGAGATGAATACTTCTTTTCAAGTTTGTGTCTCAGTCTCTGTTCAGATTTATTTGACCTTGTTCCCTCTAACTCTTGTTTCAAAGTGCATATTTAGTGGCTCTTTTCAAGTGTATGTAATTAGCCTTCTGAAGTTTGTTTACCTGTGTGTATAGAACCTCCCTCTTCTGTGGACCCAAAAAGGTGTGTGTGTGCCTTGGGGGTGGGGTGGGAATTGGGGTGTTGTGTGTGTGAGAGAGAGCCTGGAGTAGCTCCGGGCCCCACCCTGTGGTGTGACTGTCCCTTCCCACCTGGGGTCCAGTTCCCCTCATCTCTCCCTAAAGTAGGTCTTGAGTAAAGATCCAAATTTCTGATTCCATGGCCCTTACTCCTGTGGCAGTGGAGGTGACTTTTGACCCAAGACTTGGGGCTTCCTAACAAGAAGAGACACAGCGTAGAAGCAGAGGGACGTATTCCAGGGCAGGCAGACAGGATGTGGGTCCCGGCGGGAAGGAGGGCAAGGCGCGACCCGGGCTCAGCTGAGAAAGTGCAGGGTGGTTTCCAGCAGGAAGCTGGCCAGGGATGTGCTCTTTTGCCTCCAGGTCCAGGTGATGGAGTCTACAGGGCCCCGCTGCTCTGTAAACCCTGCTGGATACCACCTCCTACCCCAGCGGAAGACTCCTGGAGGCTCAGAGTGGGAAGAGCCCTGAGGTCACAGGGCCTAATCCTGTACCTTTTGTATGGAAGGCTTTGTGTTGGCGTGATTTGTAAGGGAAGCCTATCATCTCAAACACATTTCAGCAGTTCTGGAGCAGACAGCTGCCTGGGGTAGGCTAGGTAAAGCCCAGGGGGCTGCTTGCTGCCTGTAGCACCTGACTCTCAGCACCTCGGGCCACTAGGCTGCATGAGGGTTGAGGGATTGGTGTCTAGGCAATCCCTAAACGCCTGCTGGGCAGTTGACGCAGGGCAGGACCCACAGCATAAAGCCTTTCTAAGAGTTCACGGCCCAGGAGGTGCAGGCACCACCATAAACACTGCCACACGTGTGAATCGCTGAGCTCTCTCCCAGGAGTCCTGGGAGCCAAGTGAGGATGGGAGGGGGAGTGGACCAGGGAAGGCTTCCCAGAAGAGGTAGCATTTTAGGTCAATCCTGCAGGTGGAGAAGTGACCGGATTGTGTGTTATGGGGTACAGGCCTGCGAAGGGCCCGAGTGACCAAGGGCTGGCAAGGGATGAACTGGTAGGGGATGGTACATGGGGAGGAAGGATGGGGCCTGAAGGTGGCTGGTGGGGAGCTTGTGGGGGCACTGAAAGCTGGCCTCTAGGCGATGGGGAGCCGTGGAAGTCTTATGAGCAGGGTCTGGACTGGGCCCTCCTCTCTCCTGCTTGCTTCCCCCGTGGGCAGCTTCTTGGGCAGGCCTGGGCTGGGTAGGGCCACCTCTATGTCCCTCTGCTAGCTGGGCCTCCATCAGGCTGACATGGCCCTCTCCTGCTCACTGATGAGTGGAAATGAAGAAACAGAAGAGATGATATGATGGGGGAGGGGCTGAAATCCCCCAAAGTTCCTAAATGGCCACAAATGGCTACAACATTGCTGAACGTTTATGACAAAGATGCCAAAAGGTGCATAATACTACTTTTCATCACATGACATTGTTTATGATAGCAAAAGAGGAGAAACAATTCCTAAATCCCTCAACAAGTGTGTATAAAGTACAGAATATTTGTTATATTCAGACAATGGTACATTATAGCTCAATTTGAAAGTGTATGAACTCCAGCTTTGTGCAACAGTGGGTCATCTTGGAAACATAATATTGAGTGGAAAAAGAAGTGCTAGAAAGCTATATGTAACAGCATTTTTTATAGAGCTCAAAAATAAACAAGACTAAACAGCATATTGTTTAAGTGTGTGCTCATTTGTGAGTAAACTCTACTTACAAAGCAGTAGAGTGAAGGAACTGCAGTAAGTGAATGGGCGTGATGCAGTTTTAAGGGGCCAGGAACTGCCAGGAGGAGGCTGTGTTTCCACAGAAGCCAGAACTCCGGGAGTTATCCTCAGAGGTAGTCAGCAATCCATCACTTGGCAGGAGGTTTGTGGAGGGGCTGGGGCAGGGCAAGGCAACACCCAGTCCTAGAGCTGGGTACTTGAAGCAGTGGTAAAAAGGATCAGTGTTTCATTTTATTAAAGTAAATTGAAGCCGGACCACCCTGGGAGTTCTCGGAGAAGTCGAGACCCGACCAGGGGCTGACACTGTGAAGATTTTTCACTCAGCTGCAGGAAATAACTTAAGAACTAGTCACTGTGATCAGCCAGAAAATCCAAGGACTTGGCCAGTGTGCACAGCTCAAACCTTTAACGTGCAGCGGAGGTACACACTCGAAGATGAGCATGGGCATTCTGCAGGGGAAGTTCTAGAAGCAGTCTGAGACCAGGGTCCTTGCATTATAAGGACTTGGAGGTGCCCTTCCCCCTCAGGCTATCCTAATAAGGATTGATGAGAGGCACTTTTTCTTTTCAGGTGCCAACCTGAGTAAGGCTAGGTGTTGGGAGTAGGGGAGGGGGGTGGGCGGTGGGGGCTGTCTAGGCATATGCGTCTCCTCCCCTATCTAACCTGCCTCAAAATCACATAGTACAAAATCGCTGTTACCTAAAAATGTCTGCGAGCAACTTGCCATGCCAATAGATATTTCTACAGATCCAGATCTGAAAGAGAATAAGGTAACTGGTCACTGGTGCTGCCTTAGAGTCATGCCAGGAAGCTACAGTCCTGTGCTGAGAATATTCCTGGCCTAGTACACCACTGCTGTTTTTTTTAATTCAGTTTTACAGTTTACACACCACATAATCATCTGAAGTCTATAATAACTGCTTTTTTGAGACGAGTTCATAACCTCTGGCTCGCTGGAGCCCCACCGTGTTGGTAACTAGGGCCATTTTACAGTTGACACTCTTAAGAAGGGACACGTGGCTAGCCCAAGGTCGCACAATTGCTTGTGGACTCAAACTGCCTGGCACAGGCCTTGGCACAGAGTAGGCACTGGATAAAAACTAGTTACGTCCTTTATAGTCCAGTTCTGTGTCCCCTACATGAATCCAAAACTGTCAAGGCCAGTCCCTTTCTGGGAATAAGTCCTCCCTGGGCCCAGCTAAGGCAAGTCAAAGACAGAAGGAAGTCCTGCAGAGTGACCCCCCCAGCGGCCGGGCACCACCTCTGTTTACCTGGAATGTTACAGCCAGGGGGTCGTGGACACAGACCCCACCTGCCCTGCCAGCGGCGTGGCCTTGGGCATGTTAGTCTCGCTCAGTTTTGCCATGTGTAGAACTTGACCTGGGATGATAAGGAGGAGAACAGATAAGTGAACAGCTATAAAGCATCACAATTGGGCCTGGCCCAGCAGTCACTGCTGCTGTGCCTCCGCCCCCATGGCTGAGGGACCCAGAGCAGGGATGGACAGAGTCGTGGGGTCAAGTGCACTCACCTTGCACCCTGTCTGCAATGTCAGCCCTGGGCCTATCCACTGGAATTAGTGTCCCTCCTCTAAGGATTCCTGCGGCGCTGTGCTGACATCTGTGCAGCTAGAGTTGCAGATTATTTGGTTTGAACTGAAGGCACTTTTGAGGTTCCTTCTGGGGTGCAGTCTAACATATTAGGTCGGCCTCTACAAAGATGCCATTTTTAGTTCAGAAACTCAGAAATTGGCAGTTTTGTGTGGTTCGACCTAATCGATGTGCCAAGAGACTGTTGAGACCCTGAAGGGGATTCAGCTTGGCATCTTCCTCAGCCCACCACTGCCTTCTCCCTTGCCAAGTGCCCAAGATGATGCTTTAACACAGTGTGGCTCCCAAGCCCATTTGGGGAATTCGGGAACATCAGGGATGCTGAACCTGCAGAACCAAGGCACAGGCTCCCCGTGAGGTCCTGCTGCTTTGGCCTTCTCTTTCTATCACTTCTTTCACCAAAACTGGGCTGTCTGGAAGACCCTTGGCACATCTGGATCTGTGCAATCTGAGGTGCCTGGGGCTGCCCAAATCCCACTCACAGCTTTTCTCCTCTTTGTCCCATGCATTTGGGAAAATAGACTGTTTCTTAGCAACAGTCACCTGCTGATTTCTTTCCAACACCCCCTGGGAAATGAATAAGCACTGAAATCTCCCAGTTTAAAGCCTGGGCCCCAAGGGCTGGGCCAAGGGGCAGGTCAGATGTTTGCCTGGGGCGTGGAAAGAGGGGGCCCCAGATCTGGGGTCCAGGCCTGGCCAAGCCCTAAATCACTATTCTCTTGAATTGAGCAATTCTCTTTCTTTCAGGACGTCAGACTATACAGATGCGCAGTGAGGTCAGGCTGGGTGAGCTTTGAGACCCCCCAGCTCAGTTGTTCGGCGATTCAATGACAGGTAGCTGTTGGTTATTTACGCCCTGCTTGGGAAGGAGGGGGCTTTCTAAATTTTTCAATCTGGAGAGAGTAAAGGACATAGCTGTCCTCAGAAGGCTCACAGTCCATTTTGAAAGTTAGGTCCTAGATTTGTAGCTCTGACACCCAGAGATTCTGGTTACTTGGGAGATTTGCTGAGGTATTTAAGCCTGGGGAAGACGGGAAAAGAGAACAAGAAAGGATTTTCACATACAAATGTGTGTACATGGGGTATGGGGGAAGGGTATGAGAAAAGACAAGGTTGCAGAGTGGTACCATATAACATGGAGTTCTGATGGAGGGGCTCTGAGAAGAGGACTAGGTCGCAGATGAAACAGCCTTGAATGTTAAAATCAGGTGCTCATTTTCTCCCCTGTAGTCCTGCGGGAGCCCCTTGGTGACTCTGGGAGGTTAAGTGAGATTTTAGGCAGATCACTCTGGTTGTGTAGGGAGAGGATGAGGATGGGAGAGGGCTCAAACCAGAGGGTGTTGAGGGTCCTGCAGTTGTCTGAAGGGGCATGACATGGACAAGTTGAAGTAGAGTGGAGAGGAAGTGGCAGCTCCAAGGATGTTAAGGGGTGCAAGAGTCAGGGCTGGGTGAATCTGGTGCAATATTCGTCAATTCACACATACTCATTGTGCAGCTACTATGTGCTAGGCATAGCTTTAGGGGTTGTTTTGAGGGAGAATGTTCAAAGGCCAAAGAATGTAGGGAAGCATCTTTAGGATCTTACAGCAATAGTTTCTTAGACTTTACACCCAAAGCACAGGCAATGAAAGAAAAAATAGATAAATGGGACCTCATCAACATTTAAAACTTCTGCAAATCAAAGGATTTTATCACAAAAGTGAAAAGACAATGTACTCAATGGGAGAAAATATTTTGAAACTACGTATCTGATAAAGGTTTAATATCCAGAAAACATAAAGAAATCCTGCAATTCAAGAATAAAAAAAGTCAATTAAAAAATGGGCAAAAGGCTCCCCCTCTGTATGTGGGACATGACTCCCAGGGGTATGAACCTTCCTGGCAACATGGGACAGAAATCCTAGAATCAGCTGGCACTCAGCACCAAGGGATTGAGAAAACCTTCTCGACGGAAAGGGGGAAGAGAGAAATGAGACAAAATAAAGGGTCAATGGCTGAGAGATTCCGAACAGAGTTGAGAGGTTAGCCTGGAGGTTATTCTTATGCATTAAATAGATATCATCTTTTTAGTTAAGATGTGATGGAGAGGCTGGAGGAAACTGCCTGAAAACGTAGAGCTGTGTTCCAGTAGCCACGTTTCTTGAAGGTGATTGCATAATGATATAGCTTTCGCAATGTGACTGTGTGATTGTGAAAACCTTGTGTCTGATGCTTCTTTTATCTACCTTATGGATGGATGAGTAAAACATATGGATTAAAAATAGATAAATAATAAGGGGAACAAAATGTTAAAATAAATTTAGTAGATTGAATTGCTAGTGACCAATGAAAGGGAGGGGTAAGGGATATGGTATGTATGAATTTTTTTCTGTTTTCTTTTTATTTCTTTTTCTGAATTGATGCAGATGTTATAAGAAATTATCATGATGATGAATATACAACTATGTGATGAAAAAAAAGAATGTTCATATTGTATGCTGATTGGTTTTATTAATAAAAATTTTTTTTAAAATGGGCAAAAGGGCCATGGTGGCTCAGCAGGCAGAGTTCTCACTTGCCATGCTGGAGAACCCGGGTTTGCTTCCCAGTGCCTGCCCATGTTAAAAAAAATGGGGGGGCGGCGCAAAATACTTGAATAGATATTTCTCCACAGAATACATGCCAATGCCTTAAAAAGCACATGAAAAGATGCTCAACATCATTAGCCACTAGGGAAATATAAATCAAAACCACAAGGAGATGCCATTTCACACTCACTAAAATGGCTACTAATAAAAAATGGAAAATTTCAAGTTTTGGAGAGGATTTGGAGAAATAGGAGAGCTGATTCATTGCTGGTGGGAATGTAAAATGGTGAAGTTGCTATGGAAGACAGTTTGGTGTTTCCTCAGAAAGCGAAGTATAGAACTGCCATAGTATTCGGCAGTCCCACTACTAGGTGTATACCCAGAAGAACTGAAAGCAGGGATGCGAACAGATATTTGCACACTGATGTTCATAGAATCATTATTCACAATTGCCGAAAGATAAGGAAGCAACCCAAGTGTCTACCAGCCAATGAATGGATAAAATGTGGTATACACATAAAATGGATTATTGCTCAGCATTAAAAAAGAATGAAGTTCTGATTGATGTGACAACATGGATGGGCTCATCAGACATCATGTTGCAAAATAAGCCAAACACATAAGAACAAATAGTCTATGATTTTACTGTTTTTTTTAAATTTATTTATTAATTTAAAAAATTAAGAACAAACAAAAGCATTAACATATAATTCCGTTCTACATATATATTCAGTAATTCTCAATATCATCACATAGTTGCATATTCATCATTTCTTAGAACATTTGCATCAATTCAGAAAAAGAAATAAAAAGACAACAGAAAAAGAAATAAAACATAATAGAAAAAAAAAAGATTATACATACCATACCCCTTACCTCTCACTTTCATTGATCACTAGCATTTCAAACTAAATTTATTTTAACATTTGTTCTCCCTATTATTTATTTTTATTCCATATGTTCTACTCGTTTCTTGACAAGGTAGATAAAAGGAGCATCAGACACAAGGTTTTCACAATCACACAGTCACACTGTGAAAGCTATATCATTATACAATCATCTTCAAGAAACATGGCTACTGGAACACAGCTCTACATTTTCAGGCAGTTCCCTCCAGCCTCTCCATTACATCTTGGATAACAAGGTGATATCTACTTAATGAGTAAGAATAACCTCCAGGATAACCTCTCGACTCTGTTTGGAATTTCTCAGCCATTGACACTTTGTCTCATTTCACTCTTCCCCCTTTTGGTTGAGGTTTTCTCAATCCCTTGATGCTGGGTCTCAGCTCATTCTAGTATTTCTGTCCCACGTTGCCAGGAAGGTCCACACCCCTGGGAGTCATGTCCCACGTAGACAGGGGGAGGGTGGTGAGTTTGCTTGTTGTGTTGACTGAGAGAGAGGCCACATCTGATCAACAAAAGAGGTTCTCTTGGGGGTGACTCTTAGGCCTAATTTTAAGTAGACTTGACCTATTCTTTGTGGGGTTAAGTTTCATATGAACAACCCCCCAAGACTGGGGGCTCAGCCTATAGCTTTGGTTGTCCACACTGCTTGTGAGAATATTAAGAGTTCAACCTGGGGTGGTTGAATTTTCCCCTGTTCTCACCATTCCCCGAAGGGCTTTCTTACATTTTAAGAAGAGTGACCACTGGAGAGAGAGGCTGGGGTTCAGCACGGCGCCCGGCTGGGTGCAGGAGGAGCCCAAGAGCTGGCAGTTCACGTCTTCAAGTCATCGGGAGGGCAGGCTTAGTGCCCGGCACGCATGCAATTAACACAGGGAATAAACCCAACTAAAAAGAGGACAAAGCTGGAGATTTGCACAGTCTCTCCCCAAGAATCACACGCAAATCTAAGCAGGAAATGCTAATTGGCAGCGGACAGGAAAACTCCAGGAGGAGGCCCAGACCTAAGGAGAAATGCCCTCTGCAGGGCTGGGAGGGAATTCGGCCACTGCTGGGCCAGGCAGGAGCTGCCTGCAGGAGACCCTTTGAGCCAGGATGACTCACCTTCAACAGCATGGATGCCAGGTAGCCTTAAGGCAGAAATGCAAATTCCGGGAGAAAGATGGAAAACAAGGAATGCCAGCTGAGTTTAAAACAAAGATCTTTTTTTTTTTTAATCGTGTAAAATTTCACATTTTAGCCATTTTAAATGTGTGATTTAGAGGTATTAATTACATTCCCAATGCTGTGCCACCACCACCACCACCACCATTCATTACCAGAACTTTCCCAGCACCCCGAATAGAAACTCTGTACTCACTACACAGCAGCGCCCCACTGCTTGTCCCTCCCCAGCCCCTGGGAACCTCTGACCTACTTTCTGTCTCTGTGAATTTGCCTATGGTAGATATTTCACCATCTTCAGATTGAAAAGCTGCTTTAATAAGGCAGCTCAGGAGAGGCTCCCCTTTCAGCTCTTCTGCACTTGTCACAGTGTCCCCAGCACACTTTGGCATTCTCTCATCTCAGTTTGAAATGCTTTTCCTTGTTCTCTCCGACTCCTGAAAGCCCCCTGATTCTTCAAGGCCTAGCTCGAGTGCTGCCTCCCCCAGGAAGTCTTCCCTGATTTTCTGTCAGCACTGGCCACCTTGCCACGTCACTTTGTTGCCCTCATCTCCTGCAGTCTGTCTCCCCGGCAAGGCCAGGAGTACGCTGCAGCCAGGTCCTGGCCTTGTCACCCTTGGTCTCCAGTAGGTGCCTGTGACACTCCTCTCTCCTCCTGCCCCTCTAACCTCTCCTTCACTTCCCGCCCTGCCAGGCCCTGTTTGACAAAGAGCCTCCAAGTTCCTCTACCTCTTCCGGAGCCTCTCTTCCCTCCATCTCTGTGCTCCAGGCCCTCTCAGCGCCTCTCTGGGCTGCAAACTCACTCTTGCCCGTCCCCTTCTCACAGGGGCCTCGGCAGCCTCCCCTGTAAACGGGCTTCTCCTCCTCCTCACCACTCTGCTCTCAGACCCTCTTTCTGTTTCTCTGTGGATCTTTTTTCTTGGGGGAGGGTGGGGTGCATGGGCTGGGAATGGAATTCGGGTCCCCCTCATTCTGCCACTGAACCACCTGTGCACCCACTCCATGGCTCTTTTTATCGCTCAACCTGTCTCTCTGTCTTGTCCCCCAAAGACTGGGGGCTGTGCCAGGCCAGGAGCTGTGTTTAGTCCCCTGCTGCACCTGGACAGTGCCCGGCACGGACAAGGGGCTCATCAAACATTCTGAAAGAATCACAATGGCAGAGATGAATGAATGAATGAATGAATGAATGAATGAACAGAGATGTTTCTGAGCACCTACTTGGTGCCAGCCTGCAGGGACCTCAGAGCATTTCTGGGGAGCAGGAGGGAGTCATGCGAGGGACACCCCAGGCAGGGGGCAGGAGGCCTTGGGGGGAGACAGTGGAGAAGGCGCCATGGGGAGAGGGGCTGCGGGAAGCCCCCCTGGGGAGCTCCGCTGGGCTGGCCTCGGGGGACAGTGGACTGGGCAGGAGGAGGCCACGGCCTTTCAGGCTGGGAGAGCAGAGCAGGTGGCTGAGGGGAGGCAGATGGGTCTCAGGAGGGGCAGGAGGCAGGGAGGTGGGACTGAGGGGCCACCTCTGCAGCCGTCTCCAGGTTAAAGGGCACGGGGTGGGGGGCTGGTGGAGGACACGAGGTAGGCACGTGGCCACTTACGTTCCTTTAGGCGAACGTCCAGTGGCGTCTGCAGGGCGCCCCGCACGGCCTCCACCAGGCCTTGATATAAGCTCTTGATGGGCTCGAAGGACAGAGGCACCGGGTGGCACAGCTCCCCCAGGCTCGGTTGCTGCTGCAGGTGGCGCTCAGTGGCCAAGAATTCCTGGGGCGCATGTGGGGTCAAGGTGGCCTTGGGGCCTCAACTGCACCCAGGACCAAACCCCTACCTTGCCGGGCACCTGGACTCTGACCCCTGGGCATTGTGGGCCTAGGTTCAGTGCTGCACTGGTGACTCCTCCCTGAGCCCTCTCTCACGCCTTCCCTCCTTCCCTGTCAACCTCCACTGCCTCCCTCCTCCTCTCCCTTCTTCCTTCTTTCCCTGGCCCCTCATCTCTTTCCTGGACACTGTGCTCTCCTCCCGGCTTCCCTTCCAGCCTCCAGTCCCTTCTCCACACTGTCACCAAAACGACTCCTTAAAAGCACGAACCAGAGCACATCATTCACCTGTTCAAAACACAACCCTGGCTCCCGTCTCTTTCCAAGCCCTTTGCCTCTGATTCAGCCTCATCTCTAAACACCACATCCCTTCAACCCAGCCACTCCTCCCACCCGGCTGGACACCAGGTATTCTTGAGTCTGGCGAGTCTGGGATGTCCTTTCTGCTTCATCCTATATACCTGGTGATCTCCTACTCATCCTCTCACAGCCAGCTCCACTGTCACATCCTCCATGAAGTCTTCCCTGACCCCCCGTGTGCAGTCAGACATTCTTTTGGACATACATTTGTAAGCTTGCTTGGGCTAGCTGTTTCTGAGCATGTCTTGCCACCCAACTGTGAGCTCCTAATATCCGGCAGGGGACTGGCTCAGAATGGGCTGCTCAGCATAGAAGGAAGGAAGGGTGGATGATAAACAATCAGTTGCTTTGGGCACCATTTTAAAAAGGGATGGCAGAGCCCAGAAACTGTGTCAATGATGTCAGAATAGCAATCTCCCCTCTGGCAGCATTCCTTTGTTTTAGGTAGCCCTACAAGCCATGATTTAAATCCACCCCTCGGTGCACCATGCCCTCTTAAAGTTCATTACCCACTGTGGCTAGGGGAGCACTTTACCCAGAGCTTGGCTGGAATAGCTGCCACTGAGACTACATAAAGACAGGGAGGTGAAGATATCATCTAGAGCACTGGTCCGACTGGTTTTGTACTGGCTCATTTATTTGTCTGATTTTCTGGCCATTGCTCATGCTAATCTGTGTGAATAAAATAAAATGCTTCCTTTATTTAGTTAAAACCAGTCTTGTCCCACAAGCTTTAAAGTTCTTATAAAGGTCATCTGATAGCACAGGAGCTTTCTTTATAGTGAGAAAAAAAAGAAGCAAAGAGAAACCCAGGATAAGAATGTGAGTTGGAAGCCAGAATGAGATGAGATGTAAAATGTGTACCACCAAATCTTAGCCTAGCCATGTGACACATATTTGGCTCCGAGCTTCCTAGAGGCCAGAGCAAAGAAGGAAACAGGAAGAGTTATATTAGAGGGAAAGCAATCCAAGCACACAGTTGATCACACAGGGGTACTGACACCTGAAAGGAGTTTCTCCAATAGTTCTTTGAAGACAAGGCTATGCTTTCAATAAATGCAGCAGTGAGTATCACAGGGGCTGTTTCTCAGAGTCTCCCTCACCACAAGGCAATAGCTTCTGACAAACCCCAGTGACCAGTGAGTACCTCCCCCTGTCGCCCTCAAACAAACTGACTTGTTCAGCAGCTGGACGGCCACCTGCTCTTCTGGGAGAGGTAGCTCAGTTCATACTACACTGGCAGAGGGACAGACAAGGACGCCTTCTGGGTTGAGAGTCAGACAGACTTGGCTTCAGATCTCATCTCTCCACTTCCAGCTGTGTGGCATCGAGCCAGTCTCTTCATCTTCCTAAGCCTTTATCTCTCATTCGCAGAAGGGGTGACCATGTCCACACTGCAATATTCTTATATAAATATTAGTGCTAAGATATATAAAGTGCTAGGAACACGGAGGTGCTCAATTTAATATTATTTAATTAGTCCAGTGTGTATGTTACTTTCTGCTTTGGTTGAATTAAATCCCCCCAAAAGCCATGTCCTCCCTCGCAGACCCATGGATGTGACCTGATTTGGAAATAGGGTCTTTGAAGATGTGATTCGTTAATATGAGGCCCACCTGGAGGAGAAGGGGCTCTGGTCCAATATGACTGGTGTCCTTATAAGAGAGAAATGTGGACACAAACAGAAAGAGAAGGAAGCCGTGTGACTGCCGGGGCAGAGGCTGGAGTGCTGCAGCTGCCAGCTAGGGACAGCCAGGAACCCAAGGAACGGGATGAGGCCAGAAGAAGTCTCCCCGAGAGCCTCAGAGGGAGCCCAGTCCTGCCTACGCCTGGATTTTGAACTTTGACCAACCTTCACTGTAAGACCATACATTTCTGTTGTTTTAAGCCACCTGGTTTGGGGTGCATTTTTAAGGCGACTCCAGAAACCTAAGACTGCTTCCTAACAAGGAGTGCTTTCTATTTTCTATCCACCTGTGTGGACGCAGGAAGTCTACTTGCTGCCAAGGCCTGTGCGTGTGAATTCGCTGGGTGAATTCTGTTTAGTGCCTCAGTGAGTGAGCTGAGCTGCGGGGGCAGGTGTCACTGTGAGAGGACGCACCCCCCCGCCTTACCTGCAGGCACCCCACCTTACCTGCAGGCACCCCCTTACCTGCACACAGTCCCCCTTGCCTGCATGCACCCCTCTTACCTACACACAACTCCCTTATCTATGTGCAACCCCATTACCTATACACAACCCACCTTGCCTGCATGCATGCTGCCTTACCTGCATGCACCCCTCTTACTTGCACACACCCCCTTTTCTGTATGCACCACTCTTACCTATACACACCCCACCTTACCTGCACGCACCCCCTTACCTGCATACACCCTCACCTTACCTGCAGCAGCTATACAGGATCTGGCTGCTGGCTGATGCTCCAGACCCTGGTGGACAGCTGGTTTATGGCATCGATTTGCTCTCCACAAGACTCAATTTGTTTCCTGAACTCTTGGAGAGTGAGCTGTGTTTTTGTCAGTGAATTTCTTGGCTAGCGCCTCCTCTTCATCAAGTAGTAATCTGAGTTCAGTGAATTTCCTAGTCAGCCAGGTTTTACTTGACTCTGCATGTGCCTAAAAAAATGAAAACCAGCTGCAGATGATATGATTGTCAACTCAGAAAATCCGGAAGTGGGGGCCAAGATGGTGGTTTAGCAGAGTGTGGGATTTAGTTCGTCCTCCAAGGCTGCTACTAAATAGCCAGGAACAGTACAGAACACCTGCTGGGCCATGTCAGTGACTGGACACACAGTGTACCCCAGTCTGGACCAGCTGGACCGGCTGCGAGCCCCCCCCAGAACCGTGAGTCCCCAAGCCGCTGCGGCCGGCACCCCTCCCCCGCAGGCTGCTTCCCAGAGAGGAAAGGAAAGAGACTTTACCAGCAGCAGGGGCTGAGCACAACCAAGCTCCAATTGTGGAATTAATTCACAAATTCTGACTACTAAAAATAGGCCCCCAGCTCAGATGAACCCCAAGTAAAAGCTAAGGTTGCTGGTTTTTGCCCCAGTGCAGAGGGAACAGGGCTGATGGGAAAAAAAACAACAACAACAGAGTTTTTCAGATTGGATAGCACATAATACTTGAAACGTCTGGCTCTGAAGGAAAGGAGGGGTCACATAGGACCTGGAGATACACAGAGCAACTTAAGCTCTTGATTGGCAACCCCCAGGAATGGGGGTTCTGATCTGAAAAGGATTTTTCTTCTCTTTTTTGTGGCTGTGTTTCTATTTCTATGGCTTGACTGCTCTTTGGATATAGCTACAGGACTTCTCGGGCTCCAATTGCCCCAGGCATTGGCAGAATTGAGCTTGTTTGAGTGTTTGTCTGGAGCCTTTGCCTTTCCCAGGACAGGGGTGGGGCCCAGCTCAGGTGGAATCCCTCCCTTGAAGAATCCATACCCCAGGGTCTGGAAAAGTGAAGCGATTAAAACCAGCCTACAACCTTTCCTCTTGCTCCACCACACCTCCAGCAGGGAGTCTGCTGAAGTTAAAAGTACCACATCACCTTATGCTGGTGGGAACTGCAGGCAGACAAGCACCACCATACTGGGCAGGATAGGAAAAACGCAGAGTCCAGAGGCTTCATAGGACAGTCTGTCAATCTGCTGGGTCTCACCCTTAGGGAAAACTGATGTAGGTGACTATTTCCTCCTGAGAGGAGGCCAGTTTGGTCTGGAAAAATCTGGCTGGGGTCTATAATACCTAAATAGACCCTCCTAAAAGTGGGGAAAAAGGCACCATACAGGCAGGGCAGGAAACAAGAAAAAAATAACTAAAAATTCTGGTCTGTTAAACAAAACCCAAGCTAGACATCTAGAATAAGCTGAAATGAATGGAAAAGAACATATGGACAACAAAGTCATCCAGCAAGAAAATCCTAGGTTAAAAAAAAAAAGTGAAAACAATCTGCAGAATAAACTAATTAATGTAATTAAATACCTAGACACCAGCAAAAAATAATGAATCATACTAGGAAAATTGAAGATATGGCCCAGTCAAAGGAACAAACCAACAATTCAAATGAGAGACAGGAGTTGAAACAATTAATTCAGAATGTTCGAACAGACATGAAAAACCTCATCAAAAATCAAATCAATGCATTGAGGAAGGGTATAAAGAAGGCAAAGAACAAAAAGAAGAAATTGAAAGTCTGAAAAAAAATTACAGAACTTATGGGAATGAAAGGCACAGTAGAAGAGATTAAGAAAACAATGGAAACATACAATGTCAGATTTCAAGAGGCAGAAGATAGGATTAGTGAACTGGAAGATGTTACATCTGAAATCCAGCAAGCAAAAGAAAATATAGGAAAAAGAGGGGGAAAATAAGAGCAGGGACTCAGGGAATTGAATGGCAACATGAATCACACGAATATACATGTTGTGAGTATCCCAGAAGGAGAAGAGGAGGGAAAAGGAGGAGAAAAACTAACGGAGGAAATTATCACTGAAAATTTCCCAACTCTTATGAAAGACTCAAAATTACAGATCCAAGAAGTGCAGCATACCCCAAACAGAATAGATTCAAATAGACATACTCCAAGACACTTACTAATCAGAATGTCAGATGTCAAAGAGAAAGAGCGAATCTTGAAAGCAGAAGAGAAAAGCAATCCATCACATACAAGGGAAGCCCAATAAGACTATGCATAGATTTTTCAGCAGAAACCATGGAGGTGAGAAGACAGTAGGATGATATATTTAAGTTACTAAAAGAGAAAAACTGCCAACCAAGAATTCTATATCCAGCAAAATTGTCTTTCAAAAATGAGGGGGAGATTAAAACATTTTCAGACAAAAAATCACCGAGAGAATTTGTGACCAAGAGACCAGCTCTGCAAGAAATACTAAAGGGAGCACTAGAGACAGATACAAAAAGAACAGGAGAGGTGTGGAGAAGAGTTTAGAAATGAAGACTATCAGTAAAGGTAAAAAGAAGAAAAATTAGATATGACATATAAAATTCAAAAGACATACTGGTAGAAGAAGGTACTGCCCATACAGTAATAACACTAAATGTCAATGGACTAAACTCTCCAATCAAAAGACACAGACTGGCAGAACAGATTAAAAAGCAGGACCCATCTATATGCTGTCTACAGGAAACGCATCTTAGGCCCAAAGATAAACATAGGTTGAAAATGAAAGGTTGGGAAAAGATATTCCACACAAATAACAATCAGAAAAGAGCAGGAGTAGCCATACTAATAACCAACAAATTAGATTTCAAATGTAAAACAGTTAAAAGAGACAAAGAAGGACACTATGTATTAATAAAATAAACTATTTTAAATGTAAAATAGTTAAAAGAGACAAAGAAGGACACTATGTATTAAGAAAAGGAACAATTCAACAAGAAGACATAACAATCATATTTATGTGCTGAGCCAGAATGCTCCAAAATACACGAGGAAAACACTGAAAAGAGAAATAGACACATCTACCATAATAGTTGGAGACTTCAATTCCCCACTCTCATTAATGTTCAGAACATCTAGACAGAGGAGCAATAAAGAAACAGAGAATTTGGGTAATACAATAAATGAGCTAGACTTAACAGACATTTATAGAATATTATACCCCACAACAGCAGGATACACCTTTTTCTCAGGTGCTCATGGAGCATTCTCAAGGATAGACCATATGCTGGGTCACAAAGCAAGTCTCAATAAATTAAAAAAGATTGAAATCATACAAAACACTTTCTCAGATCAGAAAGAAATGAAGTTGGAAATCAATAATAGGCAGAGTGCCAAAAAATTCACTAATATATGGAGGCTCAACTACATACTCTTTACAACCAGTGGGTCAAGGAAGAAATTACAAGAGAAATCAGTAAATATCTTGAGGCAAATGAAAATGAAAATACAACATATCAAAATTTATGGGATGATGAATGATATCTTAATGTTCTTTTGTTAAGTTTTTTAATTAATAAAAAAGTTTCTTAAAAAAAATTTATGGGATGTAGAAAAGGCAGTGCTAAGAGGGAAATTTATTGTCCTAAATGCCTGTATCAAAAAAAAAAAGAAGAAAGGGCAAAAATCGAGGAATTAACTGTCCACCTGGAAGAAGTAGAGAAAGGACAGCAAACTAACCCCAAAACAAGCAGAAGGAAAGAAATAATGAAGATTAGAGCAGAAATAAATGAAATTGAGAACATGAAAACAATCGAGAAAATCAACAAAACCAGAAGCTGGTTTTATGAGAAAATCAATAAGATTGATAGACCCTTAGCAAGATTGACAAAAAGAAGAAGAGAGAAGATGCAAATAAATAAGATCAGA
>PVIY010022237.1:0-33158 GCA_004026745.1 Myrmecophaga tridactyla | reverse complement strand
TTCCCACAATGCACATTTGTAGCAACTCACTCCACGGGTTTTGTCACAGTGAGCAGGGTCATGAGGTAATATGGAATGAGTTAATTAGGGGCCATTCCTTCTATCACTTTTGTGTCCTTTTGTACAGGAGCTAAACTGAGAGCTTGCCCACACCCTACCAGCCTGGGTAGAAACACTGACTTATGGCTCAGGGACCCAGGCTGTGCTGCCTCCAATCTCTGGGGGAGAAGCAGGGTAAATGAGGATGTGAAGGTCCCTTTATGAACACTAGATTGTTAGCAAGCTGGTTTCATGCCCAGGCCAAGGAGGTTGAGGTTTCCACTACCTACTTTACTTATCCTTGGCTCATGGCTTCTTATGTCTATTCTCATTTTGGAACCAGGAACACTCAGGCTACCCAGACTGAATTTTCCACTGCTTATTAAAATTCTATCTCACCCATACCCTGATCCCACAGGCCCCTGACTGTTCAGCCTGCAGAGCAGAGCTCGTTCAGGTTCTATCCATTTATTCATCAAACATTTATTGAGCATCTTCTACCTATCAGGCACTGCGAGAGGCTCTGGAACAACTCCATGAATAAGATAATATTTCTATTCTTGGAGAACTCACAGTGTAGAGGGGAGTTAGACATTTACAAAATAATTATAATCATGCTGGTCACTATTAAGAAGACTATTAGAGCTGAAGATGATGAACCAAATGTGAAAATGAAAGTGCGTGGTTTTACAGAAAAGGAGATGTGGAGCATGAAAGATAGAAATACACAGAAGAAGACCTCCTCTTATGGCTGTCCTGACTTTACAATGAGGGAGCAATAAGAACCCTGGTCAACCAGGTTGAGTGGAAAAGTCTCTGTGGCCTCACGTCCAACCCTGTCCTCCAAAAGCCTTTCAATCAATTGGAGCTAAGAGAGGAGGAGGAAGGGGCAGGGAGGGAGCAAGAACCTTGGCTAGGCATGGCGTGGCCCCAACCTTTGTTTGACTTAAAAGGGGTCAGACAAGTATATCCCACTCTAGATAACTGCCCCCATATTTTAAACAAGCTTTGGAGTAATGAGGAGGAAGCCATGGTCACACAGCAACAGCTGGGGATTAGCTTGTGGATATACCACTACTGCCTAAGGGATTTAGCCCCTTACCAGATTCTTATGTCACCATGGGACTTTGATAATTTTAATAGAAAGGGTCCCTTAAGTGGGACAACAAGTTGATTTTTCTTCTTACCCCAGGTCTTTCCCTTGGCAACGTGATTGAGCAGATTTATCAAACCCTTCTCAATTGGAGTGGCCGCCATGGTGACTGGACAGGAGATGGGCCAATGGGTGATGGTACATGCTCCTAACTTAGCAGCCTCTAGGACCCATTGGTTGGGTCCTTGCAGCCCCTTCCTCTCCTGTCACCTATTCGCTGAGCTATGTTCTTGTGGTTTACTAGAACAAGGGGTTCCAGAGGACACCCTAGACAGGATCTCTATTGGAGAACTTTGAGAAAAATATATACTGGAAAGAAGACCACTGCTTAACAGGGACAATTTGCCTCTGCCTGACCGTCTCCCCATAATCCCCAGATCTTGGCAGTAAAACTGGGGTCTGCAGATGTTCTGCCTTTCCCTACGGCCCTGACTGAGGAGTCCACACCAATCCCTGGAATCACCTCCCTACCCAGATTTGACTAAATTAAAAATGGCCTTGGGCTGGGCCAATGGCCTCATCTACCCCCTAGAGACTGAAGGCCTTATGCTCCAATGTGTGTGCAATTTGAGAGCACTCGACGAACCTCTATAATGCTTTTAGATACAGCCTCCATGTTCATTATTGTTCTAAGAGACACAGAGGGAAGGGGTGGTGAATAGCATTGGGAAGCTTTAGGCATTCCACAGGGATGTGGGAATGAGAAGTTACTGCCACCCTGTAGGTCAGTCTCCATGGCCTCTGGCCACCCCTGTGGTCATGTTTTCCCCTGGCAGATGCATTGTAGGAGTTTGTATCCTTCACTGCTGCACCTCCCAGCAGCAACTTTTGGGAAGCAATCCCCCATCTGAAAGATTTTAGCCATCATGTTTGGACTAGTGACAAACCAGGCACCCCCAGTGCTCCCACCTCCTGGCTGCATTCTCCAGCAGCAGCAACACTGCATCCTCATGGGAAAAAGGACATTACTAAACTCATAAAAGACCTTGTATCTGTTGTGTCCTTTGCTTTTCCATTTCTACACATAATAACCCAGAGTGGCCACAGAAAAGAGTAAATGAGGTATGGCAGCTGACTATAGACTATCAGCATTTAAATGCAGAAGTGTCCCTTCTGGGACCCTGGTTCCAGACATTGTGACTCTCACAGAAGCCATTATGACCTCTACCAGTGTTTGATATGCAATTGTTGACCTGAAAATGCCTTTTATTTTTCAGACTCACTCCAGGAAGACCAGGATCAATTCACTTTCCAGTAGCAAGACCTACAGTATACCTTCACTGTACTGTCACAGAGATATTTAAACTCCCTTACCAGTGGGTAAGACAGGATTTGAGCAAGCTACAACTGCCTAAGGGACTCCAAGTATTTCATTATGTCGGTGACATCATGCTGGTGGATCAGAGTGAGGAGCAAACCACCCAGAGATTGCATATATTGTTAACTGGGCTCTATACTCTGCTGGTCCTTGTTCCTGATTTGTTGCTTTCAGCTTCTGATTCCAGTGGCTTTCTATCTCTAAGCATCTGTTGGTCCTTTCTTAGCTTCTTAGCTGGATTTCATTTCTTAGCTTAGCATCTCCCAGGGGTGTTTTTTTCTGCATCTCCAAACATCCTACTTCTGCATTTCCAAATGTTTGTTGGTTCTCTAAAATGTTACTCTCTTGAAGGACTCCAGTAAGTAGACTAAGACTCACCTTGAATAGGTAGGGGTCACATCTCCATCTAATTAAAAGACCCCACCCACATTTGGGTGGGTCACATCTCCATGGAAACATCCTAATCAAAAGGTCCACCCAATAATAGGTCTTCCCTTACAAGATGGCATTAGAAGAACACAGCTTTTCCAGGGTAAATAACGGTTTCAAACCAGCACAGTAGTGAAGATTAAATTGAACAGTTCTTGAAAATCTCCTGGTCCTATGACTGACACAAAGGAGGTGGTTAGTAAATGTTAGTTTCCATTCTCTCCTCTTCCTTTTTCATTACCAGCAGTTAAATCATGGAGTCAAAATCAAAGAAGAATTTCCTGCATTTTAAAAAGAAGCAAATCATTCACTCTCACCAATTGAAATGAGTTCATCAACAAACTCACACACATGTATTGAGAGTTTACAATGTACCAGTTTATAACCTAGCAGCCTTCCGGGACTCCATGGTTTCATTACAGGTAAAGATGTATGTGTGTATATGTGTGTTTGTGTGTGTGTGTATTGAATAGCTCAGTTGCAATGCAAACATTACTCATTTATTCAACAAATAAATTTTGAACATCTGCTATTTGCTGGGCACTATTCTTAAGTGCTAGAGGTAAAGCAGTGCAAAAAAGGAGAGGGAGAAATGAATATTTAAAATAATAGTGTGTGTTAAGCACTTCTATACCCATTTCTGTCACCCAATCCCTCTGTCTGGTGGCCCCAAACCTCCCTTAGACCCATGTGGAGAGGTGTATTAGAGTAAAAAAACAGCCTAAAAATGAGACCTCCAGGTGATGTATCCTTGTTCCCCATTCTGGGATCAATCCTTACCTTGATAGGTTCAGCAAAGCCTGGGTTCCTCCCCATCCTCATTTTTTTCCCTGTGCTAGGAAGCGGGATAAGGCCATGTTTCCCTTCCAGGAAACTACTGAGTTCAGCTTCCAGAGGGCCCCAGTAAGGCAGACGCTCGATCTAGTAGGAGAATTGTCAAGGTGGAGATGTTGAAACTTCTTTTTCAGGCAGCCATTGAAATTCTCCACAATGTCAACTACTTGTGGGTGGTGGGTGACATGGAAGGTCCATCTAATTTGATGAGTCTGGGCCCTACACTGAGTGGATTGTGCCATAAAGTGGGGTCCTTGGCCAAAGAAGATGTCATCTGAAAGCCTGAAGGGATCCACTTTTCCAGTGTCCCATGAATGTACTGCATCTACAAGATGGACTGGAAAGGGAAGACATAGCCTGAATGTGTCTATTGCCACCAAGGCTTAGGATCTACCCTAGGATGGGGGTAGAGGGCCAATAGAGTCCATTTGCCATGGGCGACCCAGAGTGGTCTCTCTGGGATTAACTCCTAACTGCTCTTTTTGGGCTCTGGCTTGTAGTTGACATCTCTCTCAAATGGCAGATTGTGCCTTTTTTAATGAAAGAGGTACTCTATGATCTTGGGCCCCTAATTTCATGGTGTCAGAATTTCCATATCCACTTCAGTGGTGAATCCACTTAGTGGCAGAAACAGTCATGGGGAATTTAGCTATTTTATGGATGTTACTGAGAATAAGTTCATTGCCTTCAACTGCTAGGTAGGGATTATCCTCCGCCTCTCTCCCAGGAGGGTCTCCAGCTTCTTGGGTGCAAAAAGTAGCTGAGTGCATCCTTTATCAGTGAGATCATTTCCAATATGTTCATCATGATATGGACCCTTGCCTAGTGCATCAATATGGGTAATGTAGATGGTGCTTTTCCTTACCAACCCCATGGGGATTTCTGAAGAGGACCTGAGAGCTCTAAGCAATCCCCTTCACTTTCAATGAGACCCACTGGCATACCAGAATTTGCCTCTCAAAAGGGCACGTTCTTTCCCAACTGACAGAGGTGTTCCAGATGCTGCTGCCTTTCCTCCAAGAAGTTATCCTCTTGTTGGTGCCTTAATTTGGACATTACCACAACCTTAGAATTGTAACTTGTAATTTAATAAATTCCCTTTATAGAAGCCAATTGATTTCTGGTATCTTGCATTCTGGCAGCTTTAGTAAACTGTAACAACTACAGTCCCAGAAAGTATGATCACCCCCATTTTACAAAGAGTGAAACTGAGATTCAGAGGAAGTTTTAGTGACTTGTTCAATATCTCACACCATGTCCAGTGGTACATGTCTGATAATCAGTGTTTGCATAACAATTTTCCTTCATTGAACACTTTCATGTTTATTTCATTGATTCCTCTTAGTAATTCTTTGATTCAGAAAATTTAAGTTTAATTGCCCAGTATAATGTGTGCTTCCTTAATTAAAAAAAATATTCAATTCTGTTTTTAAAATTATGTGAAACCAAATATAAAATATTGTAGCTTATGAGACCTGTTAGATATAGATAAAATAAGTAGAGTATATGTATATTAAACATAAACAGATAGAAGAAACAAGACTGTTTCCTACAAATGGAAAAGGATAGACAAACCTAGTCACAAGGTACTGTCATGCCAGCCGTAGACTAATAGTTCATGTCATCCCTAAATCAACCCCTCGCCCTAGTGTTAATATCCATTATGGTTGCATTCTGGCCCTTAGTGTCTTCTTTCCAAGAAATAAAGACAAAATCTTGAGTTGTACAGTAGATCACGGACAAGCTGCAGCTCTGGTTCAAGCATATTTGCTTTTACTCCCACCAGCCCTCTACCTTGCATTCCTCCAATAGAGGAAGTGTTGCTGGTTTTAGGTACCTTCCATCTATCATGTCCCTTGTTCAACCTCAATTCTAGTCCTCCAAATCACGGTGTCTATGGGAAAGGTGAGTGCAGGAGATGGGGGAAAGAATGGGGAAGGAAAACAGGTGAAAATTTATTCACCCCACTTGCACCCTATTCTACGTGAATAATCCATCCATCTCTTTTCCTTTGCTTCTCACTGACTTTCTTTTTTTCCTTGATTAAACAAACTGAGTGGAGTATCTTAATTTGGTCTCTGAGCTTTCCCAATGATCTGGATATGTTGTTTGGATTTGTACTCTCAGCCACCATTGCATCAAGGTAATTTCCTACATAACACCTACCATGATATATCTGTCTAACTCCAAATCTTTTTTCTTCATTACACTGGTCTTTATCCCCATGAGTACCTAGTAGAAAAGTAAATCTTTAGGAAAGAAGAAACCTATCCCTCCCCCAAAAAATAACCTCTGCTTGAATTTTTGGTTCCATACAATGTCTGGTTTTGAATCTTCCTTTACATCAAAAATGAATAAGCTTGAATCAGTGTTAAAGTCACAGGTTTAGAGTAAACTAAGTTGAAAAGTTCTCAGAATTATGTGGGTCCTTGCTCCATTTCTAGTGCTTCCTAGTTCTGCATTTGAATAAGCACCTTCTCTTCTGTAAGACTGTTACCTCATCTCAACTCAGGGGATAATCTTATAGCTTCTGGACCCTGCCTGGGGTGGGATGGGAAACAAATAAAAAATATCTGTACAATTCAACGTTCTCTAAAATAAAAAACTGATAGAAATGTATAAATATATGTTATTTATATATGCACATTGTGAGAATTATTATAAGAATTGGCTTATGTGACTGTGGGGATGGGCAGATTCAAATTCTACAGGGCAGGTTGCAAACTGGGAATTCTAATGCAAGTTTTTGATGGATTCCCCAAGACAAGCTGGCTGGAAGAATTGGAGATGGAAATTTTTTCTTCTTACTGTTGAAATCATCACTTTTCCTTTTAAAGCCTTCGACTGATTGGATGAGACTTCTCTCATTGTTGAAGGCAATCTCCAGTGATTGTAGATATAACCAATCATAGATGCAATCAACTTACTAATTATTTAAATCCACAAAATAGCCTCACCGTAACAATCAGGCCAGTGCTTGTTTGACCAAACAATTGGGCACCGTTGTCTGGTCAAGCTGACATATGAAATTCACCATCATGATGGCTAACTCTTCTAATGCATTGCCTGGCACTCCTCTGATCTTTACAATAGCCTTATGAGTTAGGTATCAAAATTATCCCCTTTTTGCAAAGGAAACTGAGTCACAGAGAGGTTGAATGGCTGATCCAAGCTCACACAGCAGGATATAGGCAGAGCTGTGATTTGAACCCAGAGTGATGGGCTCCAGAACCCAAGCTATTAAGCACAGCCCATGCTCTCTCAGTGCTCTGTAGAGAGTAAGTTTGTACAAGTATGATGTAGTGGTAGTGTCTGGAGCACTTTGACCTTTTCTCTGCAATTGCCTCTATATTGCAAAATGGAAGAAGAGGTACAATATGAACAACATAACAGGGCAAATAATAAAACCTAAGAGAGGTTCTTCTGAATAACAACAACAAAAAAGAAAGAGTACGAAGCATAAAACTGGATAACACAAGATCTAGGAGGAAGCAACTACCTTTGCTAAGGGGAGGTAACAACAAAGTACAGTCATCAAAAATGGGCAACATGAAGGAAGAAAGAACTCTATGACCACAGAACCTAGGATTCTACCACTAACAAGTTCACTAGTAGTCAACCTGCTCACCTATTCCCCACCACACATATGTCCAGATTCACTGTCCCCACCTTGAGACACTTCACACTGTAAGGAGACTTGGCCTCCAACTCTACAAGGAAAGTGAGGCCTTCTGGTAGATATCCATCCAGTACCCACCTTATCTCTCAACTTACTTGCCACTACGCTCACCTGTTGAAATTGACTCTGTCACGGTGGAGAAAGGTTTATTCTACCCTCAGTGAATTTCTTCCCTGTACCCTGGAGCTTGTTTCCTCAGTAGTTCCTCAAGGACTTAATGTTGATGATTCTTATGTTTCTTTCTCAACTTCCCTCTCTTCTAACTCTCTACAAGCTCTCCTGGTAAATGTTTCTACTCTCCAGAATTTGAAATTCATTCCTATTGTGAACAATCTCCAAATCTATGTCTTCATACAGTCCTTTCCCCCCAGACCTTGAACCATGGAACATCTCTCTTTTAGTTTGCTAAAGCTGCCAGAATGCAATACACCAGAAATTGATTGGCTTTTATTAAGTGGATTTATTTAGTTAAAAATTTATAGTTATTCAGAGGAAAGGCAGCTATCTTTCACCTGGGATCCTCTGTGAAAAGGCACATGGTGATGTCTGCTAGCCTTATCTCCAGGCTTCTGGTTTCAAATGGCTTTCCCTGGGGCATTTCCTCTCTGCATCTCCAAATGTCTCAGTCTTTGTTGTCTCTGAGTGCTGAGCTGAGCTGTGCTGAGCTATGCTGAGCTGCTTCTCTCTCTTTTAACTTTTCTTTTTAAGCCTCCAGCTGATCAAATTAAAACATCACTCATTGCTGAAGGCATTCCCCTTGGCCAACCGCAGATGTAATCAGTCACAGATGAATTTCACATGCTTATGATTTAAGTCCACAGCAGCAGAGCAACTGGATACCATCATCTGGCTAAGCTGACACTTGAACCTGACTGCTACTGTCTCTGTCTGGAGTTATTATTCTTCCTATAAATCTGATTTTCTTCCCAGTAGTCCTTATCTTGGGACAATGAAATCAATTTTACATTATCACTTTAGGGAGAAATCTAGGAATCATCTATGACACCTACATCTAACAATTAATAGTCTTGACATTTAGAATCCTAACATTTCTTGAATCTGTCCAACTTCTATATCAGAGGTTGGGAAACTACAATGCATGAGCCTAATCCAGCCACCACCTGCTTACATAAATAAAGTTTTATTAGAACATGGCCATGCTCATTCATTGATGTATTGTCTATGGATGCTTTGTCACCAACTGCACAGAGTGCAGTAGTTGCAACTGAGACCACATGGCCTTGAAAACCTGAACTGTTTTCTCTCAGGTCCTTTGCAACAAAAGTTTGCTTCTTTATATTCTCTCTGGAATTGCTCTCATAAAAATTGTTGATATCCTTATGCACCTCAATATTTATTAACCAACAATTTATTGAACTTTTAGTATGTCCCAAGACACTGTTCTACAAGCTGGGTTTGTACAGCAGCAGACAAAGAAAACAAGATGCATGCATACTGAGCCCATTTCTGCTCCAGGAAATTTTAACTTGAGACACCTCTACCTGGATCTCTTTCTCCCAGAAGCCTACATGGCTCCCACATTTTCTTCATGTCTCCACTCAATGCCTTCTCTGCCCAAGTTTTCTAACATGGATCCCTCTATGTTCTTCAACCCCATACTGTTGATTTGCTTTTCTTCTTAGCTCTTTCACATCTGCTGTATCATATATATACATTTATTATATATATTATATTATATATAATATATATAATGCATAATATATATTTATAATATATAATATATACATTATATATATATACTTGTCCGCTTCCTTCTCACAATTTCTATTAGAACAGAATTATCTTCAATGCTTGGTACTTGCTTGGTTTTATTCTCGTTCCCTCACAACAAAGATTCCAGCTCAGCTGAACTGCCCACACTGCTTCAAGCCACGTGGCATCAAGTGAGGGTAGAGTAGATATTAGCAGAGTATGAAAGGCAATCCTAGGACTCATTATGAAAGTCATTATATGCAAAACTGAAGAGTTTGGTCTTAGGGGAACGTTGGAAAATACCAAAATATAAAATGTACCTAAATCCATAGCCTTACCAAGCAAAAGCCCTGGAGACCAGGATTAAGGAAACGCAGTGGTAGTGCTAGTTCTGACTCCAAATGGTTTGAACCAGCACAATGCCACTCCAGGTTTCGATTTCTTATCTAGCAAAAGTGGCAGGTGGTATTGGTCTAAGATTTATAAATGCTCTTCTAATGCTAGTGGGTCTTTCTTCGGTCATTTCTGGAAGAAGAATACACTTACCGAATTCTTGGAGAAATGAGAGTTGGAATGTATGACCCAGAAAATGCATCATTGACCTTTCTTTTTCAAATTTTATTCCTCCCACTTACTTTGTGCCCTTGGGCAATCCGCCTAACCCCCTTTGCTGAGTTCCCACATATACACATAATAGGGATGGATAATCACCTCTAACTCCTAGGTCAGTTACATGAAACAGCCTATATGAAGTCTGGAACCTCATGTGGCATATAGTAGGTCCTCAGGAAATGTTAGCTATGACTTTGACTACTGTTAGTTAAAAATGTACCTCAATTTAGCCTCCAACCTACCTCCCACAACATCAATTTTCCTTCTCTATTTTCCACCTCCCAAATTCTTCTTCCATTTTGAATGCAGAGTAATTTAGCTCTGTCTTTTGTTTTCTCCTGCTAATCCCTGCCCTCAGGGTTTCACCCCCCATGAGGTTTATCAAAGGATTTTCCTAAAGAAAGCTTGTTTTCCCTTAAGAGAAATTCAAGTGCCAGCTGGTAAAAGAATGCTTTTGTCCACCCGGTCACATGGCATTTTTATAATTGCTATTGTTTTTCTATGTACTTATCTGCACTGTTACATAAGATTTGGCTTCAAATTTTCCTCTCAGAAGAAGGGTAAACATCTTAATCTTGAAGAGTCTATTTGAATCACTCTCCATTTCTGGGAACTCCTAGCCTGAGGTTACAGCAGGATTTATCACACTGTGTGGGCCAAGTGTATTTTTCTTTTTCTGCTGTAGACATGTTCTCTAGTGTTTTCCAATTTCTTTCCTGCACCATTTGAAGAAACTGGGCTGAGTCTAAGCATCTCAGTGTTGTGATTTGCAGGATCCTACTGAAGACCTTTTCTTAAAGGTCTCCTCTGAAGATGTGGCCACCTCATCTTTAGTAATCATTTCTTCGTAAGAGCAACAATCTCCCATGGAAACTATTTAAAAATACAAACTATTCAGGGGAGAAAGGGTGTTTTAGCTTGTGATTTCCATCCTTGACACTGCTACTTCCCAGCAGCCCCACTTCTCATTTTCTAGGTCAGCATGCATGGCAGGCAGCTCTTCTGAGTCACACTGGTAGGGCTTCTATAATCAAAAGTTTGAATTTGTGACTCCTAATTCAGTCCCCATCTATCTCCAGCTTCCATTGTCTCCACTTCCTGCCTCACATTCTTTGAGCAACGCCAAACAGTTTGGGATTTCCTCCATATGTTTCTTCATCCTGAACATGAACTTTGCTCATCCCTAGCACATAGAACATTTACTTTGTCAGCTGACCCCGCTGGCAAATAACCTCTAGTCCCCACCCCAGGTAAAGAAAATATCTTAGTCACTTCTGTAGCAATACCACAAGGCCCAGAGGCAAGCACACAGTAATCAAGAAGTGTTTTTAGAAATAGACTAACTAAGACATTTACATGGTTTTATATTATCTCTTGGCTTCTGAAGAGTCTATATTTTCAACCAATAACATCATACTATCTTCAATTCCAGAAAAGAGCCTAAGTTTGGAACAAAATCAAGTTGAGTAAAAACTTTAGCTCTGTCATTTAATTGTGACCTTGGAATAGTTACACAATCTTTTTGAGCCTTAATTTTCTCATCTTTCAAAAAGAGACAGCCCAGCCATTCCACTTCTAAGTATTATGAAAATATATGTTCTTGCAATGATTTGGATATGAATATTCATAGAAGTTTGATTCACAACATACAAACGCTGGAAAAATATGTCCATCAACAGGTGAATGGATATGCCAATGATGGTGTAATCCAGGCAATGAAATACTACTCAGCAACAAAAAAGAACGTGGATGAATCTCAAAATCATTATGCTGAGTGAAAAAAAGTCAGTCACATGTATGATTCCATTTATATTAATGAAAATAAATGCATAGTGACTAAAAGCAGCTCAGTGGTTGCTTCAGGCCAGGGTGGAGGGAGTGATGAACCTACTTCAGGAAATGGGCTTGAGGAATCTTTTGCTGCTGATGGAAATTATTATAATGTTGGTTTCATGGTGTATGCAACTGTCAAAACTCATCAAATTGTACAGTATAAATGCATATGGTTTATTGTGCATTCTTCAAAAATTTGGGGAAAAAAGCAATATTAAAAACTTAACCCCTACGATGTTCAACAACATTTAATGGTAATATATGGGCTACATTTGATTTTTTCCCCAGTGATTCTTATTTAAATGTATAGAAGAATTAATATTAAGACATGCTGCGTTAAGGATATAACCACATAACCTTATTTTTCATAGCAATTGTTTGACATTCCTAAATGCAATCTCGACAAAGACCATTGTAATTTTAAATTTAGAACAAGAAATCGGGTATATACACATGCACTTAAACTATACGTATTTAAGTATGTTATAAAAGTATTTAATAAAAGCCCTAGTTGATGACTAAGAATGGGGAAATCACAGATCAGCACCTTCTTCATATTGGTTGTGTGGGCTAAGAGTTCACAACACCTGGAGAGAAGAGGAGGCCTTCGCCAACGTGGCCAGTCTTTACCAGCCTTTGAATCCAGAAGCAGGTCTGGATTCTAGAAATTCTGACCACCAGTTTAGCTTTCCTTTATGTTCCTCACATCTCTGTGGACCTGAAGTGAATCTTTCGTTTAGGCACACAAGACACACATCCACATCATTGCTTCTCACTCAACTTTCAATTTTTTTCCAAGTGCCTAGGAGACAGGATTTCCCTAACAAGGACAATGAGAAAAGATCTCAAGCTAAAAGATAAATGGGGAAAGTGAGGGGAAGGTGGAAGTGGGCAGCATCCCTCATCTTACCAAATACCTGCCTCCCACAGTCCACTCTTAACCTTGTTCAGCAATTTCATTCAGCTTTTTTGATCATTATCTTAATAGGTATCTACCCACCATTTACCAAAATGCAGTAAGTGGGGTGATCATTTTTCTAAAGATAAAAATGACATCTTTATTATCTTTCTCTTTCCTTGTTAAAGCTGATGCTTGTCCATTATTTTAACTTTTGGCTCTTTTGGACTTTCGAAGAAGGCTCAGGGCTCTGGCTTTGTCTGTAAAGTCTGGGGAGGCAGAGAATTAAATAATAAACAGGAGACTTTGATCACTGTAGCCCTACACTCCAAGTAGTTCAGCACAAATGAAAATGGCAAGCTTCTTAGGGCCTTAATTATCTGTGTAATTACCTTAGTACAGATAGTCACAGGCTTAGAATCTCAAGAGGTGAATTGTTTTTTATTCAGTCCATCAGTGCCATTGTCTGCAATACTTATTGTATGCCAACTGTATGAAGAACCGTGCATTAAATATTGAGTATTACATTAAAAAATGCATATAAATAAAACTCGTGAACATTGCAATAAACTTAAATGCAGACACAAGATTATCAGAATATCTTATGTCTGCTAGGTTTATACCACCCACGAGAATACAAAGACAAAATATGTAGGCTTAAGGAATGTAAGGAGAATAAGCAAACCCAAACAAAACATATGGCTATAAAGTGATCATTTTGTGATACCGAATCATAAGTATGATAGGAATTCAGGGAAGATACAGTAAAGCAACAGAAGTTGTGAGTCAATGAAAATTAAATGGACACAGTATATGCCTGGCATAAGCTCTCAGATGTTTGCCCACCAATGATCGTAGACTGGGGATGGACAAGATCAAATGCCACACCATTCATGAAGTCTTCCCTGCTTCCCAGTCAAAGGGAATCACTCCTTACTCAGTGCTCCCAGAATATATAGCTATTTGGCTTTGATATCATTCTGGCCAGTGGGGAAAGTAGTTGTTTGTAAGTTCATTTCCATTGCTAAGTCTCCCTTCAGGTTTACAAGACTTTTATTATGCACTTGTTTACCCTTGAGAACATTCATTACCATGATTAGCACATTCATTACCGAGAATAGTTTTAATATTATCGTATTAGAAAGGTGTTTCAGTTTGCTAATGCTTCCAGAATGCAATATACCAGAAATGGACTGATCTTTATAAAGGGGATTTATTAATTTACAAGTTACAATTCTACAGATTTGAAAATGTCCAAGTTTAAGGCATCAACAAGAGGATACCTTCACTCACGAAAGGTCAATCACATTTGGGTTTTCTCTGTCTCATGGGAAGGCACATGACAATGTGTACTGGGTCTTTGCTCCAAGGTTTCATTGCTTTCAGCTCCTGGTTCCAGTGGCTTCTTCTCTCAGATTCTGTCTCCGTGCATCTCCAAATGTCTGTATCCAGTTTCATCTCTTTGCTCTCTGTGTTGGCTCTTTTAAGGACCCCAATAAACTACCTTGAGTGGGTGGACTGCAGGACCACATCTCCATGGAAATTATCTAATCAAAAATCTCACCCATGATGAGTCTGCATCCACAAGATTGGATTAGAAGAACATGGCTTTTCTGGGGTACATAACCATTTCAAGCCCGCACAAAAGGTGTCTTAGTTTGCCAGGCTGCTATGACAAATACTGTGTAATAGTTTGGCTTTAATGACAGGAATTTATTGGCTCGCAGTTTTGAGGCTAGAAATCCAAAATCCAGATACTGGCAAGGCTTGCTTTCTCCCAGAGTCTTTAATATCCTGGTGTTAGTTGCTGGTAATCCTTGGCTTTCCTTTCTTGTTTCTTTCCCTTCTGTCACATGGTGATGGCTTCTCCTTTCTGCTCTTTCAATTTCTGCTCATTTCCAGCTTCTCCCTATGGTCTTCCTTGATTTCTGGCCACTGGTTTCTTCTAACTTTTAAGTCCTCCTGTAATGTGAATTATTCAGTGTGTGTGTGGGGGGTCACACCTTAACTAAAAATAACATCTTCAAAGGTCCTATTTGCAATGGATTCACACCCACAGGAAATGAGGTTAGGATTAAGAACATGCATTTCTTTTGTTTGGCTATATAAATAATCCACCATAAAAGTGAAATGATCCAAGGTGATGCCTAAGAATTTGACTCCCTTCTGAGGACCCTCATAAGAATGCATCATCCTGATCAACTTATGTTGGCTCTTTGGATTCAAAAACTTGATTTTGCTAGTGCAGGAAGAATAGTTCTATATATTAAGAGCAGACTTCTCCTAACCAAGTTCACTGATTGAGGTATAAAACCAGACTCTGAGTTTTCCAAAATTATATAAAATTTCTCTCTCTTATTTTGATGTTCTTTTAATCTTCAAGAGATGGAAATTTAGGAGAAACAAGGGACAAAACAAAGGGACAGAAAAAGGTTTTGCTTTATCTGGACATATTGCTTATTCCCTGACCAAAACAATGCCAAGCCAAATTAACAGGGCTCAACTTCCAGCCCTCAGCTCAAGAGGGAATCTTTAATTGTATGTTTCTGCATTCTGAGTTGACAGATAATCATTCAATGATCTGTGGATACATGAGGAATAGAATATCTAAGTCTCTACAGGCCAGGTAGGCAATCCTTCTCCATGCTTCTGACCCTTTATATTGTCCTCTATTAGGAAAGAAACTGATGGTGGACCTATGTTGATGTTCAGTCATAACTCTCTTTTCTTGTACAGAACACTAGGGGCACATTTTTCATATTTTAAAATAGAAGTTTAGAAAACAAGCCAGTAGAATCTGTAAACAAAGAGGGTTTGGGCAAAAGGTTTTGCTGCAGTAATATTTTTCTCTGTTATTTTCTTTTTGTCTTCTTTTTTCATGGACCCACAAATCCTACCTTCTGGAAAGGAGAACAACTTTTTTTGTAGCAAAGTCACAGTCTGCTTATCCCATTTTCTGTCTGGGAGCAGAAGGAATAATCACGTAGTGATGTCTGAGGTATTAGAACTGTAGGAAAATTTTCCCCAAGAGTCTACTATAACACATATACTGAAGTTCTAAATCACCCTGAAAGATTAAGTTGTCCTTTGGTCCACAGAGCCTTTATCTTTGGCAAAGCCAAAGCTTTCTATGTTGTGGACCAACCTGCTTAGGAAGTCAAACCCTAATTAGAAGTTTCTGGGTGAGCATGGATTGGAAAAAGATGAGTTTGCCAAAATAATAGAGTATTTTTAACTGGATTAGTCCAGTGTAGGCATCTGAAAATAAGACTCACATTCCCACCAAGCAAATGTGGAACTTGGACTCTTATGAAAAGAAGATTGCCATTTTTCTCTTAGATTCCTTCCATGCTTCATGATGAAACTTCTCATTTGTCTATGCATTCAACAAAAGGATAGATGTGTCTTATGACTTAGAAGTCATTCTCTCTCCTTAAGGGGAATTTGCACATCTCTGCTTTGATTTTTTTTAACCTGTTAATTTAGTACTTCACCCCTACAAGAGTGATTTTATTTCTCTATTTTCCAAATTTGTGAACTATACATCATAGACTTCAAATTCAACAAAATTAAGAAATTTTTAAAAATGCTTAATAAGCGCATGATTGAATAGGATGTAAAGGTGTTATTGGAGCTGGGATTTAACACTGGCAGTGATTAGAATGTGCAGAGCTGGAGAGAAAGGACATTCCAATAGTTAAGTTAAAAATGAAAAATGTGACATCAGCAATGAAGCTTCATTAGCTGGATACAACAGTAGGCACAGCAAAGGGGCAAAAATAGAGCTTAACTACATATCAGTAGAAAGTATTCAAAATGAAATACAAGGAGATGAGAGGGAAAATGCTTGAACAGCACGTTGAGTTGTAAAGAATAATAGCAAACAATCTAGCACACATTTGATTGAAGTCCCAGGAGAGAGAATAGGAAATAAGAAATAAATGAAAAGATGATTTCACTTCTGGTCAACCAAGATGGAGGTGTAGTATGCTCCAAGGCTCTACCCCCACCCCTCACCCCCCACCCCCAGAATCCTTGAACAAGTTGCAAAAACTAGCAGAGCCATCTTACTCAGAGCTCCTGGAAACAGATAGAAAGCTGCAGTAACTGGGCAAATACCAAATCAAGACAATACAGCTTATCAATGCCAGTAGGAGCTCATAGCATCTTGCTGGCCCCACCTACACCCCTCTTCAAGCAACTTGTAAAGCCAACCTGTGGTTTGATTGAGGGTCCTGTGCTCCCTGAACCTGTTCATGAGGGAGCAGAGTAACCTCTATGTGCACCCTGGGGTGCCTGTATGTCAGTATCTTTCTATTGGGTGACAACCTGAGGGACTGAACCAGGACACTCATCTCTAGTTTACCATAGCTAAACATGCCCTGCAGGTAGAAGCAGTTTACTGACAGCTAAGCAGTATAAAATAATCAAACAGAAACAGTCTGAGACAAAGGATTTCTAGATTCAAGACATATAATACAGCACCTAGGAGTGGGGATGGGGCTTCTATTTCAAAGTGAGTAGAGGAGGCATTCAGATTGCAATGAAGAAAAACCCAGATGACATCACTGCTGAATTTTACCAAACATTCCAAAAACAATTAACACTAATCCTCTTAAAATCTTCCAAAAAATGAAGAAAAGAAAGCAACTCCTAAGTCACTCTCCTAAGGCCAGTATCACCCTAATACCAAAGCCAGATAAAGATATCACAAGAATATAAAATTATAGACCAATATCAATTGATGTCATATACCACATGTATATAACAGAACAAAGGAAAAATATAACAAGATTATCTCAATCGATGCTGAAAAGGCATTTGGCAAAATCCACCACCCTTTCTTAAATAAAACACTCACAAGCTAGGAATAGATGGAAGCATCTTTAACATGATAAAGGTCTTATATGGAAAACACAAAATCAATTGGCCATAGATGTGAGGATTTATTTCTAAACTTTCAATTCAATTTCATTGATGGCTATATCTGCCATTGTGCCGGTATCATATTGTTTGGATTATTGTAGTTTTGTAAGTTTTAAAATAGGAAACTAAGAGTCCCCCAACTTTGCTATTCTTTTTCAAGGTAGTTTTGGCTATTTGGGATCACTTACTCTTCCACATAAATTTGATGATTGACTTTTTTTTCTTTTGCAAAGAAAGCTGTTGGAGATGTGATGGGGTTACATTAAATTTGTAATGCTTGAGTGGAATTGACATTTTAACAATATTTACTCTTCAAATCCATAAACATAGAATGGCCTTCCCTTTATTTAGTCTTCTTTGGTGATTTTGTTCAGCAAAGTTTTATAATTTTCTATCTACAAGTCCTTTATACCATTAGTTAAATATAAACCTAGATATTTGATTCTTTTAGTTGCTATAGTAAGTGGAGATTTTTTCTTGATTTGCTCCTCATATTAGTCGTTAATAACCTAGAATATAGAAGAGCCACTGATATTTGCATGTTGTTCTTGCACCTTGCCACTTTACTAAATTTATTAACTCTAGAAGCTTCATTTGGAAATTTTCAGGATTTTCTATAAATAGAATCTTATCATCTACAAATGGGAAAAGTTTAGATTCCTTTCCAATTTTAATGACTTTTATTTCTTTTTTCTTGCCTAATAACTCTGGCTAGAACTTACAGTGCAATGTTGAATAACAGTGGTGACGTGGATGTCCTTTTCTTGTTCTTGACCTTAGGGGGATATCTTTCCATATAATATTTGTTGGACTAAAGTATAGTATTAGGTTTAGGTTTTGCATATATATCCTTTATTATGGAAGTTTCTTTCTATTTTTGGCTTTCTAGCTGTTTTATAAAAGAAGGGAGATGGATTTTGTCAAATACCTTTTCTACATCTCAAAATTGAAAAAATCATTTATTTTTTCCCCTTCATTCTATGAATGTGATATATGACATCAATTGATCTTCTTATGTTTAATACTGCATACCTGGGATAAATCCCACTTGATCTAGTTCTGTAATTGTTTTAATGAGCTTTTGAATTTGGTTGCTAATATATATATATATATATTTTTAATTTGCATATGGGCAGGAGGCACCAGGGATCGAACTCCAGACCTCCAGCATGGCAGGTCGGAGCTCTGCCTGCTGAGCCATGGCAGCCGCCCAGGTTGCTAATATTTTGTGGAGGATTTTTGCATCTATATTCATGAAGGATACTGGTCTATAAATTTCTTTCCCTGTGGTATCTTTATCTTGTTTTAGTATTAGAGTTATGTTGGACTCATGGAATGAATTGGAAAATGATCCCTTTTCTTCATTATTTTGGAAGATTTTTAGCAGAATCGGTAATATTTACATTCTTGTAATATTTACTAAAATATGCCAGTAAAGCCCTCTGTTTCAGTTTGCTAAGGTTGCTGGAATACAATATGCCAGAAATGGATTGTCTTTAACAAAGGGTGTTTATTAGGTTACAAATTTACAGTTCTAAAGCCATGAAAAGGTCTAAATTAAGGCATCAACAAGAGAATACCATCACTCAAGAAATGCCAATTGCGTCCGGAGTTTCTCTATCACATGGGAGGGCATACAGCAATGTCTGCTCGTCCTTCTTTCCTGGATTGGTTTCAAAATTGCTCTCTCAGTTTCCAAGGGTCCTTCTGGCCTCCCCTGGGGTATTTTCCTTCTCTAAGCATTTGTGGGTCCTCTTTTAGTTTCTCCAAGGAAAACTCTGGATTTCATCTCTTAGATTAGCATCTCCCTCGGCATTTTCTGTCTCTAAACCTCTGTCATCTCTCTGCTCACTGTATTGACTCTGAATTCTCTCTCATAATGGCTCCAGGAAAGAATAAGACCCACCTTGAATGACTGGAGTCACATCTCCATGGTAAAAACCTAATCACAAAGGTCCCACCCAACAATAAGTCTGCATCCACAAGATTGGATTAAAAGAACATGACTTTTCTGGGGGTACATAACAGTGTCAAACCAGCACACCACCTGGTCCTGGCTTTTCTTTTTTAGAAGTTTGTTATTACAGATTCAATATCATTATTTGTTATTGTCTGCTTGAGATTTATATTTTTCTGTAAATTGTGTGTATGTTTTTACCACATAATCAAATTTATTGGTGTACAATCCTTCATAATATCCTTTTATAATATATATTTTTTAATTTTGTGGGATCAGTAGTAATGTCCTCCATCTCATTTCTGCTTTTAGTTATTTCTCAATCTAGCTGAAAGTTTTTCTGTTTAATTGATCATTTCAAAGAAACAACTTTTTGTTTACTTGATTCTCTATTTCATTTATCTTCACTCTAATCTTTGTTATTTCCTTTCTTCTGTTCTCTTGGGTTTAGTTTGCTCTCCTTTTCCAGTTCCTCTACTTGTGAAGTTAGGACTCTCATTTGAGATCTTTGTTCCCTTTCAGCACTGCTGCATCCCATAAGTTTTGGCATGTCCTGTTTTTAATTTCATTTACCTCAATATAGTTCCTTATTTCCCTTAAGATTTCTTCTTTGTCCCATTGGTTGTTCATTTGGGTATTCTTTAATTTCCACATTTATATGCATTTTCTAGTTCTCCCTCTGTTACTGATTTTTAGCTTCATTCCATTGTGGTCAAAGTAAATACATTGTATGATTTCAATATTTTAGAATTTATTGAGATTTGAATTGTAAGCTAACATATGGAGAATGACTCATGTGCGCTGGAAAATAATATGTATTCTGTAACTATTGTGTGATGTGTTCTGTATATGACTGTTAAGCTTAGTTGATTTAGGGTATCATTCATGTCTTTTATTTACCTGTTAATCTTCTGTCTAAATATTCCATCCATATTGAAAGTGGCATATTGAAGTCTCTTACTTTTAATGTAGAATCATCTACTTCTCCTTTCAAATCTCTCAATATCTGCTTTATATATTCTGGAACTCTCTGCATTTACATGCATATATATTTATAATTGTTTTATCTTCTGATCAAATTGACACATTTATCAGTACATAATTTCCTTGTATCTCTTTTAACAATGTTTTTTATTGGAGAAGTTAGGGACTTACAGACAAATCATGCATAAAATGCAGTGCTCTTATATACCACATTATTATTAATACCTTGCATTGGTGTGGCATATTTTTTAGAAATGGTAAAAGTACATTTTACCATTGAACTATTAACTATAGCCCATGGTTTAATTTAGTGTTCACTGTGTTGTATAGTTCAATGGATTTATTTATTCTATCAACAAATATACAACCTAAAATGTTCCCCTTTAACCATATTCAAAATGTATAATTCAGTGCTGTTAATTATGTTCAAATTGTTATGCTACCATCACTATCTTCCATTATCAAAAATTTCTAAATCCCAAATTGAGACACTGTATCTTTTAAGCCTTAACTCCCTATTCCAAACCTCTTCATGAACTCTAATATTCTAGATTTTGATTTGAGTTTAATTATTGAAATTGTTTTGTTTTGTTTTCAGTTTTTTATAAATTTATTGTAATAACATAAGATAATCATTTTTAACTTCTTATTTTGCAATAATTTCAAACTTACTAAACAGTTGTTACAAATAATACAAAGTTTTGCAATATAATATAAAGTATGGTAAAGTTCCATATAAAGAACTCCAACATACTCAGACCTCCCCAGATACCCTGCTCAACCAAATTTTTGATGTCTTTTATTGTTAAATATAACATATATATAAAAAAAGCAATAAACTTCAAAGTACATTTTAGCAAGTACTTATACAACAAATTTCAACATTTGATATGGGTTATAGTTCCACAAGTTCAGATTTTCCTTCTAGCTGCTCCAAGACACTGGAGACTAAAAGAAATATCAATATAATGATTCAGCAGTCATACTCATTTGTGAAATCCTAACTTCTCTGTTATAATTTCTCCTTCTCCCTTGATATTTCTTCCAATCTTTAGGGATATTTGGGCCATGCCCATTCTGATTTTTTCATGTTATAAAGGGTTGTCGACAATGTAGTATGGGGGATGGAGCTAGTAGATGTTCTTGGAGAGATTGGCATCTCTGGATTTCAGAACTTATCTGACCTAGGTACCATACAGAGGTTAGACGTTTCTGGAAAGTAAACTTAGTACATGCAACTTTTGTAAAATCTCACATAGAGCTCTATGTGTTTTTTTAAGAGTTAATGGGAATGATGTTGGTTGGGGTTTGGCAGATTGTGGCAATTAGCAATATCTAGATAAAGTCTGTATAAGAGTAGCTTCCAAAATAGCCTCTTGGCTCTATTTGAACCTTCCTAGCCATTGATACCATATTTTGTTACACTTCTTTTCTCCCTTTTTCTCAAGAAGGTGATGTCGATTCCATGGTGTCAAGGCCAGGCTCATCCCTGGGAGTCATGTCCCATCTTGCCAGGAAGTCTTTCACCATCGGGTGTCATGTCCCATGGGGGGGGGGAGGGTAACAATTTTCCTTTCAAGTTGGACTTAGAGAGGTCAGATCTGAGCAACAAAAGTTTTCTGGAAGTAATTCTTAGGTGCAATTATAAAGTAGGCTGAGCCTCTCTGCTGCAGAAATATGTTTCATAAGAGCAAGCCACAAGATTAAGGGCAAGATCTATTAACTTGGGAGTCCCTAATGTTTGAGAAAGTATCATGGATTTCCCAGGTGGGAAAGTTTAATAGTTCCACATTTTTTTCTCCAGTCCTTTAAAAGACCCTGCCATTACCATTTAGTTATCTGCCCAACACACTCTGGGATGTATCTGTGTATTAAGCTCAACAGAATTATAAGCCCTCATTCCCATTCTGGGCTCCATGTGTTTGGGTTATTTAATTGAGCTATCAAGGCAGATTGAGTTAGATTATGTGCTACAGAAAATAAGGTTTTGGACAAAATAACCTCTCTTCTTTTGGTCTCATATTATAGGTGAAGCTCTAAAATACAAACAGTATCATCCTTTGTCCTGTATTCTGATTTACTTTAGTCCCAAAAAGATTGGCTTCATTCTCATCTCTAATTGAAGGCTGATCATTTTTTCATTTTCTTTAATGGTTGTCGTATGTAGTAATGCTGACTTTCAGAGCTGCAGAACAACTCTGAGTCTTACATGTCACACAGATATTCAAAGTTCCAGAGAAATACCAGGTTATATATATATAGCACAGCATCTCAGAATTTAGAAATAACACTTACAGCTCCAGACTAAATGTGACTGCTATATGAGTTTACAATCTAGACTCCAATTTTCTTATAAGTATTTTCTAAAAGTGACCATACAATATTCGTTCTTTTATTTCTGACTCTTTTTTTTTTGCAGAACATAATGTCCCCAAGTTTCATTCACTTTGCTGCATGCCTCATGACTTTATTTTTTTTCTGTAGCCATACAATATTCCATTATATGTATACACCACAGCTCACCCTTCTGCTTCTCAGTCAATGTACCCTCCAGCCACCTCCATCTATTAGTCATCATGGATAATGTCCAAAATAAAAAGTATCCTCAATTAGTTACACAATCATTCAACACTCTCAATTTTGAACAATTTTCATTGCTCCAAAGACAAAAATAACAGACAAACACAACCTCACCGAATAGCAAATCTAAACCTCCCCTTAATTCTTGTCCTTCCCTCCCCCAATTATTTACCCCTGGTATTGCTGTGATATTGTTGATATCTTCCTGTTAATTATAGGTCACAGCAAGAAAGTCTGATGGTGACTGGAACCCCTCTGTCAATTCAGAAGGCATGTAACTGGTGTCTGCTATTCCTTTGGCTTCTGGTCTCAAGCAACTTCCCTGGGGACATTTTCTTTCTGCATATCCAAATGTCTCTGTTTGTGTCAGCTCTGAACTTTTTCCAAAATGATTCCCTCTTAAAGGACTCTAGTAAGTGGATCATATGATAGCCCATGACAAACTCTGGGATCTGCCCTGTAACTTCTTGTTGAAGAGTGTTTTGAAAACTATTGTTTTTATTTTTTATTTCTTTGCTTTGTATATATGTTATACTATACAATAAAAAAGTTAAAAATAAAGCTATCAGAATTATTGCAGTTCAAGGAGACAAAGTTTGGGCCAGCTAGGTCAGCTGCTTTCCTATTATGCTCCCAATAACAACCTCTTTCTTTCTTTGAAAAAAAAAAAAAGACCTACATTGAATGAGTGGAGACACATCTCCATGGAAATCATCTAATCAAGAGATCCCACCCATAACTGGGTGGGTTACATCTCCATGGAAACAACTTAATCAGAAAGATTCCACCCAACAATAGGTCCACAAGACTGGATTAGGTAAAGAAAATGGCTTCTCTGGGTACACAATAGTTTCAAATCAGCACAATGTCTTTTATAAGAGTTGGGAAGGCTTCATCCATTTCCCTTCAACTAATCTTTATAGCCCTTTACTCTTCTCTTCTCCTTCTGGGACACAGATGATTCTTATACTTGCATGCTTCCTTTGTTTCCCTGAGATCCAGTTCCAATATTTCCATCTTTCTTGCCATTTGATCTATTTTGTGCTCAAATTCAATTGCCCTGTCATCTAGTTCATGTATTCCTTCTTCTACCTCTTCAAATCTGCTGTTGGGTGTCTCTAGTACCCTTTTTTTCCCCATGGTCAGGCACCAGGAACCAAACCCAGGTCTCCAGCATGGCAGGCGAGAACTATGCCACTGAGCCATGGTTGCCCACCCTAGTACCTTTTTAATTTGATTTACAGTATCTTTCATCTCTGTCAGATCTGCTGTTTTTCTATTTATTCTTTCAAATTCTTCTTTAAGTTCTTTTAGTGTCTTCTTGATATCTTTTCTGTCATTACTTAGAAATAAATTTACTTAAGAGGATTGTATAAACATCTTTGATTAGTTGTTCCAAATTCTGTGTCTCCTCTGGTGTTTTTATTTGGTGATTTGACTGGGCCTTATCTGCCTGTATTTTCATGTGCTTTGTGATTTTCTGTTGTCTTGAAGGCATTTGATTATCTTGATGAGGTTATTTTGAAAGTTGATTTCCTTCACTCATCTAAGGTTTTGTATTTGCTTGGGTTTGTATTGAATGTCTGTTTTTGCACTTAGTTTGTCAGTAATTCCCCACCAAAACTAAGGCATGGATCCCATGCACGGTATGCAACTCTACTTGAGGAACTGTTAAAAACTAAGCAGATAGGCAATTTGCCAGACTGCACATTTGCTTCTTCACAGCAGACAGTGTTCTTGGGCCGCCTGTTCCCCTCAGGCTCACCTTTCCCTTTGTGTAGCAGTCAGCTGAGCTGGATGGAGACCCAGTGGGATTCTAGCCAGGGCTGCCGGTCTCAGTGCATGCTGAGAGCCACCAACCCCAGAGCTGGGATGTGGGCAGTGCAAACTTTGGCAGAGATTCCACTGTGAGCCTGATGGATCTGGTGGCCTGTAGGCTCCTGCTTGGAATTACCTTGGGCTATGGGAATGGGTAATTAAGCTACCCGTGCCCACAGTCAACCCAGAAATACCTGGAGACTCACAGCTCAGCACAGGTTCTGACTCAGTGTGTAGTTCATAGTTCATGGCTAGGCATGCAGCTCATGGATTGTGTGGCTCAGCACATAGCTCATGGCTAAGTGCATGGTTCATGGCTCAGCATATGTCTCTCCCTGGCTCTCTGTCCATGCACACCTGAGGTCTCTGGGCCTCAATGAGGAAAGGGGAACAGTATCAGACCAGCTCCACTCTACTTCTCCCCCTCCTCCCAGATGGAGAGATCTCTGCCACAAACCCTGGTGCCTACAGCAGCCTGTCTCAGGGGTCCAGAGAAAGCAAATGGCTAAATGGACTCTGTGCATAGGGAAAGCAAATCTGCTAGCTTCAGCATTCCCCATGGGAGCTCCCAGCTGCTGAGAGGAAAGATCTCCCAAGCTAGCTGCAGGGGTGGGATGGAATGTAGGGGCCAATCCACTCCTTTGGGTCCTGCATTTTCCTGCATGCTACCACTTGTCCCTGATGGGATCATGACTGAGCACACTCACTTCAATATCTCTGTCCCAGTCTCTCCACTTCTTCATCCAGGACCTCCCTATAAACTGTAGAAGACCCTCTCTGGTTACTAACAACCTGGAACTATAGTCCCAGTTATTTTTCTGTCACTTTTTTAACTATTCCACAAAGCACGCATGAACTCATCCTATCCTATTCCATCATCTTCCCAGAAGCCAGTCAAATTGCTTTATATCAGAGAAATCATACAATATTTGATTTTTTGTGTCTGGCTTATTTCACTCAATATTATGTCTTCAAGATTCATCCATGTTGTCATGTTTATCAGAGCTTCATTCCTATTTATAACTGAATAATATTCCATTGTGTGTACATACCACATTTTGTTTATCCATTCATCAGTTAGTGGACACTTGGGCTGTTTCCATCTTTTGTCAATTGTGAATAATGCCACTATGACCATCAGTGTGCAAATATCTGTTTAAATGTCTGTCTTCAATTATTTGGATAAAATCCTAGAAATGGGATTGACATGTCATCTGTAACTTTCTGAGGAACTGCCAAACTGTCTTCCACAACTGCTGGACATTTTACATTCCCACCAGCAATGAATAAAATGTTCCTATTCCTTCACATCCTCTCCAACACTTTTAATTTTCTGTACTTTTTTTTAATAGGAGCCATTCTAGAGTTTAGTATCTCATTGTGGTTTTGATTTGCATTTCATTTATAGGTAATATTGTTGAGCATCTTTTCACGTGCTTTTAATCCATTTGTATGTCCTCTTTGGAGAAATGTCTATTCGACTCTTTTGCTCATTTTTAAATTGAGTTATTTGCTTTTTATTGTTGAACTGTAATATTTCTTTACATATTCTGGATATTAAGCCCTAATCAGATATGTGGTTTGCACACATTTCCTCTGATTGTGTAAGTTGTCATTTTACTTTCATGAGGAAGACCTTTCAGGCAGAAAAGTTTTTAATTTTTGATAAGATTCCCTTTATCTCTTTTTTTCCATTTTCTTGCTTGTGCTTTACATGTAAAGTCTAAGGAACAATTGCCTAACACAAGGTTCTGAAAACGCTTCCCTCTGTTTTCTTCTAGAAACTCTATAATTCTGATACTTATATTTAGGTCTCTGATCCATTTTGAGTTTATTTTTTACATTGTGTGAGGGAGGGGGGTCCACCTTCCTTCTTTTGCAAATGGAGATTTAGTTTTTCCAGCAAAATTTGTTTAAGAGGCTATTCTTTTCCAATTGAGCAGCCTTGACCTCTTTTCAAAAATCAGTTAGCCATAAATGTGAGGTTCGATTTCTGAACTCTTAAATTCAATTCCATTGGTCTATGTATCTGTACTTGTGCCCTGTACCATGCTTTTTTGATTATGATGACTTTGTAATAAGTTCCAAGGTCAGTAAATGTGAATCTTCTAGCTTTGTTATTCTTTGTCAAAGTGACTTTGGCTATTCAGGTTCTCTTACCCTTCTAAATAAATTTGATGATTGGCTTTTTCTTTTCTGCCAAGAAGGTTGTTGGAATTTTGATACAGATTGCAATCAATTTGTAAGACCTTCAGGTGGAATTGATAAGTTAAAAAATAGTCTTTCACTTCATGAATGTGGAATGTCCCTCCATTTATTTTGGTTTTCTTTGATTTCTTTTAACAACATCTTGCAGTTTCTGTGTAAAATCTTGTACATCTTTGGTTGGACTTATTCCTAGATATTTGATTCTTTTACTTGCTAATATAAATGGAATATTTATATTTATATTTATATTCATTTTAGTGTACAAAAATACTACTGATTATGGCATATTTGCCACTGTGCTGGTTTGAAACTATTATGTACCCCCAGAAAAGCCATATATGAATCCTACTTCAGTTTGTGGGACCAGACCTATTGTTTAGGTGGTAAACTTTAATTGGAGTGTTTCCATGGAGATGTGACACACCCAGTTGTGAGTGTGACCTTTTGATTGGATAGAGATATGATTCCACTAAAGGTGGACCTTGATTAGTTTACTGGAATCCTTTAAAAGGGGAAATATTTTGGAGAAAGTTCAGAGCCAAAACAAGACCCAGAGATTTGGAGATGCAGAAAGAAAATGCCCCTGGGGAAGCAGCTTGAAACCAGAAGACAAAGTACCAGCAGATGCCAGCTACAGAGGTGTTCTGACTCATCAGCCTTTCTTGAGTCTTCAAGGTATCTATCCTTGGATGCCTTAGTTTGGACATTTTTATGGCCTTAGAACTGTAAACTTGTAACTTAATACATTCTTTTTAAAAAGCCATTCCATTTCTGGTATTTTAGATTCTGACATTAACAAACAAAAACAGACATATAGTCTGACATGTTGCTGAATTCATTTTTTAGCTTTAGGAATTTGTTGTGGGATTTTCGTATATAGTATCATGTTCTATTTTATTTTTTATTCTCTGTATTATTCATCTTCTCTCTAATTTTTGTTATTTCCTTTTTCTACTTGCTTTTAGGTTAGTTTGCTCTTCTGTTTGTTGTTCCTCCAGTTTTTAGTCATGGCTCTGATGTGAAGTACCCTTTTTAAGGTAAGCCTTTAAAACTTTGTATTTCTCTTTGAGCACTGCCTTTGCTGTATCCCATAAGTTTAGGTATGTTGTATTTTCATTTTCATCATGTCAAGATATCTCCTAATTTCCTTCATGATTTTCTCTTTAACCCATTGATTGTTTAATAATATGCTGTTTAATTTTTACATCTGTGAATTTTTCAGGTTTCCGTCTGTTACTGATTGCTAACTTTATTTCCTTGCTTCCCTTCAGCATTTTTTCTAATTGTTACAAATTATATCTTTGAATATTATATGTCCAAGACTATAGAGTTATTATTGCTTTTTATCCATTTATATTTTAGCACCTGCAGGAAGTAAGAAGTGGAGTTATATATCAAAAATTACAATATAATTCTGCAGGCATTTATAATTACCAATATGGTTTCTTTTACCTAGGGTGTTTACTTCTTTATGCTGCTTTGATCCACTGTCTATTGTCCTTTCCTTTCAGTATGAAGAACTCCCTTTAGCATTGCCTGTAGTATGTGTCTATAATTGATGAACTCCTTTCGCTTTTGTTTAATTGGGAATGTCTTAATCTCTTCCTCATTTTGAAAAAAAAAATCTCACCAGATATAAAATTCTTGGTTAGCAATTACTTCCTCTCATCACTATAAGTATTTCAACCCATTGCTTTATTTCCTCCATGGTTTCTCGTGATAGGATGTCACTCTACCTAATTGAGACTCCCTTGTACATAACGCATTTCTTTTCTCTTACAACTTTCAGAATCCTTCCTTGTCCTTTGTATTTGATTATTGAATCAGTTTTGAAAAGGTTTATTTCTCTTCCAGTTTGTCCTTTTGGTATTCTCTGGGCTTCTTGGATGTGCATATTCGTATCTTTTGCTAAATTTAGGAAGTTTTATGTCATTATCTGTTTGAATGTTTCTTCTGCCCCTTTTTCTCTTTCTTCTCCTTTTAGGATTCCCATACTATGTATATTGGTATGTTTGATGTTGTCCCACAGGTCTCTTAGGCTATTTTCACTTTTTATAGCTCTTATTTTTTCCATCTCCTTAGCCTGCCTCATTTTGATTGTCTCGTCTTCAAATTCACTGATTTTTTTCTACTGCCAGTTCCAATATGCTGATGAAATCCTCCTGTGTGCTTCCCATTTCAGTTACTTGGGGTTTCAACTCCAGGAGTTCTGTTTGGTTCCTTTTTAAAAATCCTTGTCTCTTATTGAAATTCTCATATTGTTAATTCATTATTGTTTTCATATCCTTCAGTTCTTTCTCTGTATTTTCCTTCATCTCCTTTAGTATATTGAAGATCATGTTTTCAAATCTTTGTCCAGTATGTCCTCAGACTTGTCTTCTTCATTGATACTTTCTGGATTTTTATCTTCTTCCTTTGGATGGGCCACCATTTCCTGCTTCTTTGTTTATCTTGTAATCTTTTGTTGCACACTATATATTTTAATATTTTGAAATGTTAATTCTGGGATTTATTCCCTGATATGTCGATTTCTTGGGTTTGTATCCAACTAGTAAAATAACAACAATATTCTTGAGTGTTAGGAACTAACAAAAATAAGCAAACCTAAGCAAAACAAACAAACAAAAAGCACCTTTCATTTTCTCTAAAAATTGGCATTGCATTATTGGCTGGTGCTCTCTTTCAGAATTTAGCCCTCCTGTTAGGAATGTTAGCCCAGGGCAAACACAATACATATGGTCCTTCTTTTCTTTTCTTGGCCTGTCTTATCCTGGGCTTGTGTTGGCTAGTGGCCTCTGGAGTTCCACTGTTTATAAGAGTATGAATGGTTCTAAGTGTACATTGAAGAAATATTTAAGACAATTTTATTATAAGTTGGGAGGGTAAAGGAATTTACAGAAAACTAAGGTTCCTATTCTTCATTCAAGCTGATATTATGATGACACAAGTAGACTGTGATAAGCCACGTATATATATAATATAGTACCTAGAGCAACCACTAAAAATGGTGTACAAAGAGATACACTCAAAATATTATAGATACATCAAAATAAAATTCTAAAAATTGTTCAAAGAACCCACAAGAAGGCAGGGAAAAGGAAACAGAAAAACATAAGAGAGTAAGAGAAAAGAAACAGAAAACAAAAATTTTAATGGCAGACTTAAGCCCTAATGTATCAATAATTACATTAAATGCCATAGCTCTAAATATGCCAATTGAGAGACAGATATTATATGAGTGGATTAAAACCATGACTCAACTACATGCTATTCATAAGAAACTTACTTCAAATAAAACCATATAGGCAAGTGGAAAGTAAAAGAATGAAAAATGTCTATCATGCAAACATTAGTCATAGGCAAGCAAGACTGACTATATTAATGTCACATAAATGAGACTTCAGAGTAAAGAAATGACCAGAGACAGAAAGGAACATTATGTAATGACAAAAGAGTCAACATACCAAGAAGACAAAGCAATCTTAAATGTATATGAGTCAAACAAACGAGCTGCAAAATATGTAAAGCATAACAGAAATGAAAGTAGAAATGCATAAATCCACAATTACAGTTGAAGACTTCAACCCCATCTCTCAACCATTGATAGAACACTTAGACAAAAAATCAGCAAGGATATAGATTAACTCAACAGCACTATCAAACAATGGGATCTAATTAACATTTATAGAACACCCTGCCCAACAGAACATTCCTTCTTTTAAGTGACCACAAAATATATAATAAGATAGGCCATAAAACAAAACTCAGCAAGTTTAAATGAACTGAAGTAACTCAGATCATTTTTCTCTGACCAAAAGTTAGTCAAATGAGAAATCAATAATAGAAAGAAAACAGGAAAATCTTCAAGCACTTGGAAACTAGAAAATATACCTTCTAAATAATCCATGGGTTAAAAAAGAAAGCCTCAATGGAAATGAAAAATATAAAGAACCAAATGAAAGTGAAAATATAACACTTCAAAATTTGGGAGACACAGGGAAAGTGGTCCTGAAAATTTGTAGTACTAAAAAGTCTCAAATCAATAATCTAAGTTTTGTTTCAGAAACCTAGAAAAGGAAGAACAAAATAAACCCAAAAGGATTTAGAAGAAAAGGGATAATAAAGATAAGAGCAGAAAGCAATGGTATTAAGAGAAATGATAGAGAAAATTAATCAAACAAAGAAATGGTTCTCTGAAAATATCAATAAAATCACCAGAACTCCAAAAAGACTGACAAAGAAAAAAAAAGAGAGAAATTATTTTAAAATCTTCTCTTCATCAGAAGTTATCATTAAGAAAAGTCAAGACACAGAAAGGGGAAAAGCACTCGCCAAACTTAAATATGAAAAAGGAGTCTAATTCGGAATATATAAACTGAATAATGAAAATGAAATAATAGTAAACAATAGGCAAAAGACTTGAACAAATATTTCACCCAAAAAAAAAACCAATATAGGAATGACCAATAAGCCCATGAAAAAATGCTCAACTGATATTAGTGAGGAGATCAATTGAAATACCATTACACAAGAATGACTAAAATTAAATACCACAACAACATCAAATGTTGGCAAGGATATACAGCAACTGTAATGAAACCCAAATGTCCCTAAACTAGAAACAACCCAAATATTCATCATAGGATAATGAATTTTACATTTCTGGTATATTTATCCAGTGAAACACTATTTAAAAATAAGAAAAAAAAACTAATATAAATAACAGATTAATTTTTACAGATATTATGTTGCACAAAAAGACCCATGCACATGTACAAAAAGGATATATTATGTGATTATATTTATATAAAGTACAAGAAATGATAAAGTTAATCTGTGGTGGTAGAAGTCAGAAAAGGTGGTGAGATTGACTTGAAGAGTAAGGAAATATTCTGAGTTGAAAAAATTTATTAGTTTTAGATAGTTATTACATGGTTGTATACAATCATTAAACCTAATTAAAATTAAGATCTGTGTGATTTATCATATGTGAATGATACGACAATCAAAATATTGTAAAAACAAGATAAAATTTCAGTCAACAATATTCTATAGTATTTTCTTCTATACGATGTTTCATACTATTGGTTAGCTAATAGTTTAAGTATAATCTGTTCAGAATTATCAACAATAATTGATGAAAGTTTATTTTTCAAATTATCTTAACAATCGCAATGCCCCAGGCCCTCCCCAAATCTTGTCAGATCTGATTAGATTGGAATTATTTGAAAAAGGAAGAGAAATTGCTCTGCCTTGAGTTTTGGTTTGTTTTAATGGTATTGAATACATCGCTGCTTTCTTTACAGGGATCTTTCCAAGTGGCTTGTCCATTTTGTAAGGGTTAGTTTATTCAAAACTACTTAAAACAGTCATAATACAACTGAGTACAGGAAACCCTCATTATATCACAGTATGCTAAGACCAAACAAATAAATCAGGGTTTTGTCAAATTCTCCATACTCTGGAAACATACATCTGCCATCAGGATAACTCTCCACGTGTTAGTGAGAGTAGAGAACACTGCCTGTCTCACACAGGGATTAATTGAAGACCCGCGTACCAATTACTAGATTAAAAATAAGTAAAGTTAATTTTATTCTTACAAAAAAAGAAATAAAATGAGGGGTCACGCTATACACAGTGGGCCATCTTTTGCATGTCCAGTTCATGACACTTCTCTGTCTTCTCACCTGCCCCCTTTTTTACTGCTATTTATCTTTTAAATATCGATGTCATTTTTCTGGAAAGCCTTCTCTGACTCTTTTTGGACAGATTTAGGTGTCTGCCCTCTGTTGATTGTCAATTCTTAGCACCATGGTAATTCTCAGCCTGAATTATAATTGCCAATTTCCTTGTCAGTCTCCCCTGATGGGCTGTGAGCTGCTGGACTGGGACCATGATTTATTCACTCTTTTTTTTTTTATAAACTTTTTTATTAATTAAAAAAACTTAACAAAAGAACATTAAGATATCATTCTATTCTACATATACAATCAGTAATTCTTAATATTATCACATAGTTGCATATTCATTTCTTAGAACATTTGCATCGATTTAGAAAAAGAAATAAAAAGACATCAGAAAAAGAAATAAAACGATAATAGAGAAAAAAAGATTATACATACCATACCCCTTACCCCTTGCTTTCATTTATCACTAGCATTTCAAACTAAATTT
>PVIY010022236.1:0-41140 GCA_004026745.1 Myrmecophaga tridactyla | reverse complement strand
GTCACGAACAGGGGCCTGAGGACTGTCCTCAATTTTTCTAAGCTTGTGCCTAATGTCTGGGGCTGACTGGGATATAAAATGTGTGGCTAAAACAGTTTTACCAGCCTCTGAGTCAGGGTCTAGATGGGTATATTGGGAGAGGGCTTCAGTGAGCTGGTTTAGAAAAGCAGCAGGATTCTCTTCAGGACCTTGAGTAATCTCCCTCAGTTTATGGAAGTTTACAACTTTATGGGAAGCTTTCTGCATGCCAGCTATGAGGCATGTAAGCATCTTGTCTCACCTAATTCATCCATTTCTCCCTGCTGGGGTGTCCATCTGATAGTCCCACCCTGGTTCTTGATCCGGTACTGCCTTGGCCCCCACTGGCATGGTGTGGTCAGTTATATACCTGGTTAGCATGAGTCCTGGCCGCATTGAAAATGTGGTCCATTTCATCTGTAGTTAGGAAAGAAGAGCAGATTACATGGATATCATGCCAGGTAAGGTCATAGGCATTAGCCAGATATTGGAATTCTTTAGTATAGGTAGTTGGGTTGTTAGAGAAGGAGCCCAACCATTTCTCAATGTGTGAGAGATTGGCCAGGGAGAAGGGAGTGTGTACTCGAATTAGCCCTTCAGGTCCTGCAACTTCCTGGAGGGGAGAGAGTAAAGTACTTTTTGAGCGGGTACAGGAGCTTACAGGTGAGGAAGGCAAGGCTGTTGAGGATGGTGAAGAATTGGGCAGTGGTGGAAGAGCTGGTGGAGAGGGAAGAAGGCGGGGAAGAGGGCACAGTGGTGGTTGGAAAGCTGCTGGAGTAGAAGGAGAAAGGGAAGGAGAAGATGGCGGCTGGATAGATGCTAGTCCAGAACGGGAAAGATAAGGATAAGATGGCGGCAGGAACGCTGCCGGAGTGGTGGGGGGGAGAAAAGGACAAGATGGCGGCTGAGGTGCCGCCGGAGGGAGAGGAGGGTAGAGCCGGGAAGGAGAGGATATTTTCCCTAAACCTGGTGGAGGCCCTGGTCGTTTAAAGGGAGATGAATCGAGGGGGTCGGAAAAGGAGGAAGTTTCATCAGGCTGTGTGTTTAGAAGTGGGGATTTGGGGGGTTTCTCCAGCTAGGAGAACCTGGGCCATGGAGCAGGAGGTACAAAGGGAGGGACAGGAGCACAGAAGAAAGAAAGCCTGGACATAAGGAATTTCAGCCCATTTGTCGTTCCTCTGGCAAAAATTGCGGAGGTATGTAAGGATATTAAAATTGAAAGTCCCATCCTCAGACCAATGAGAATCATTATCCAATTGCTATTGGGGCCAAGCCTTATTACAAAAGTAAGTGAGGCATTTTGGCCGGATGTCTGGAAGTAAATCCAGTGTGGATAGGTTTGTCAGAAGACAACCTAGAGGAGTATAAGGTTTGGTTTTTGAGGATTTATTGTCCATACTGACAGGTCTCTGAGGACAACTGACTGGCCCAGTGGATGTCGGCATCCCAACACCCTGAGAGAGTCCTCGGAGCTCTTATGAGTGGGGGCTCATCTCCCCAGGGGATGTCTCACCCTGGCTTGAGGCCCTTTCAGGTCCTGGACCTGAATTTGGGAGGGAAACGAAAAGCGGGGCATCCCTACAACTTCTCGAGTCCCGGGAAAGGGAGTGAGGCTTGTGGGCATCCCCATCCACCTCAGGCCTCGGAAGAGAACCTGATGTGAATTCACAATTTTTGGAGAGTAATTAACAGACAGGCTCTCTTGGAACCATGAGACCCGGCAGCAGGGCTCGGAGGGAAGGGACTTACCCAATCTGTGGTGGATGCAGCGGCGGGCTGAAGGATCCTTTGTTGCTGGCTATGTGGAGGAAGGAGGAGAGAGAAAGCCGGGGCCCCTTTGGCCAGGGAGGCAGCACTTGTGCTCCTCTCCTGGGTTTTGGCACCAAGATGAAAGGTTTAGGAGGTGAAAGGGTGAGAAAGAGGGAAGTTAGACTGGGAAATTTAAAGCAGGCGGGTTTATTTCTGCGCTTCCAAGCTGAACTCACCAAATCCAAGATGAAGGGAGGTGAGTCTGCACCTGGGTGATGGCGTGGGCAGTTTTTAAGCAAGGGGGTCAGGTGACATCCAGAAGGGGCAGGTCCAGAAGCCAAGTTGGGAGGGGCAACACAGCCTCCACAGCTCCAGTTGCAGGGCCCTTCCCTATTCCCCCGACCTAACAACAAATTCTCTAAAAAAAAAGTTTTCTTATTAAAAAAAATAAAGAAGAACACCAAAGAATCTAAAAAAAAAAAAAAAGAGTGTGCTGGAGTTTCTAGCCATGACAATTAGGCAAGAAAAAAGAAATAGAAGGCATCCAGATTGGAGAAAAAGAAGTGTTAACTCTCCTGTTTGCTTTATGATATCTCATATATATAAAACCACAAGGGAACTACTAAAAAACTATTAGAACTAATAAACAAATACAAGTCTGCAGGATAAAGGGTCAGAGACAAAAGTCAGTTTTATAAGCAATGAACAATCTAAAATTGAAATTAAGAAAATAGCTCCATTTACAATAGCATCAAAAAGAATAAAATACCTAGGAATATATTTAAGTGTAAGGTTTGTATGTTGACAACTATCAAATTCCATTGCAAAAAATTAAAGAATACCTAAATAAATGGATGGGAAGACTTAATATTGTTAATGTTGGCAATATTCCCCAAATTGATCTACAAAGGATATGAAATTGCTATCAAAATTCTAGCTTGACCAAAAATTGGTAAGCTGATCCTAAAATTCATATGGAAATGTTCAGGTACCCAGAGTAGCCAAAACAATCTTGAAACAGAAAAACATAAAGAACTCATACTTTATTACTTTAAAAGTTAATACAAACCTACAATAATTAATATTTGGTGGTACTGACTAAGGATAGATGTATATATCAATGGAATAGAATTGAAAGTCCATAAATAAAGTCAAATTTATCTTCAATAGATTCTTGACAAGTTTACCCAGACAACTCAGGGAAGAATAATTGTTTCAACAAATAATGCCAGAACAACTGCATATCCAATGGGGGAAAAAAAGGAAATTTGACCTCTGCCTCACATTATATAGAAAATAAACTCAATTTGGTCAAAAACTTAAAGACCTTAAAGAATGTAAGAACTAAACCTCTAGGACACTTAGATGACATGCAAATCTTCATGACCTTGGGCATCATCAAAGTGAGACAGCCCACAAAGTGGCAGGAAATATTTACAAAGCATTTGTCTCAGGGATTTAGTATTCAGAATATAAAAAGAACTCTTATAGCTCAACAATAATGAGACAAATAACCCAGTTCAAACTGGGCAAAATTAGAACAGACATTTTCACAAAGAAGACATACAAACGGCCAATAAACGCATGATTAGTGATCAAGTAAAATGCAAATTAAAACCACATTGAGATGCTGCTTCACAAACATTAGGATGGCAATAATGAAGGAGAGAACAACCAGTGTTGGCAGGGATGTGAAGAAATTTGAACTCACATACATTGCTGATAGGTATGTAGAAGGCAGCCACTGTAGAAAACATTTTCACAGTTCCTGAAAAAATGAAAACAAGAGTTCCCAAATGACTCAGCAATTCCACTTCTAGATATCTACCCAACAGAAATGAAAACGTGTCCTCCTGAAAATTCATTCATACTATTATTCACAGTAGCTAAATGTGGAAACAACCCAAATTCCCCTCAATTGATGAATGGATAAACAAAATGAGAAAATGGTATATACACACAATGAGATATTAAGCCAAAAATAGGAATGACATACTGGATACTTACTAACAAGATGAACCTTGAAAACATTATGCTAAGTGAAGTAAGCCAGGCACAAAAGACCACATATTGTATATTTCCCCTTACATGAAATTTCCAGAATAGGCAAATCCAAGGAGACAGATTAGTGGTTGCCAGGGATGGGGCAAGAAGGATTGGGAATGATTGATAATGGTTTGGGATATTTTTTTGGAGGGGGCTGGTAACATTGATTTAAGTGTTCTGAATTAGATGATGGTGAGGGTTGCACAACACTGTAAGTATGTTAAAAATTAAAAGGGTGAATTTTTCTGTATGTGAGTTACATTTCAATTTTTAAAAGTGAAATAACAATGAAGGTGAAATAAAGAGATTTTCCAAAAAGTGAAAGGAGAGAGAATTCATCACCAGTACATATGCACTACAAGAATTTTTAGAGAACTATCTTCAATCAGAAGGAATATGATGCCAGATAGAAATTCAGATTTCACCAAGAAATGGAGTCAGAAATCAAATATATCAGTAAATTTAGAAGCCTTTTTTTTGCTTCTTAAATTTTTTAAAAGAAAAGTCACTGTTTAAAACAACAAAAATTACAATATATTGTAGCATTTATATGTGAAAGCAAATCATATTATATAAGAAATAAAATGTATGATATAGCAGCACTAGGGAGAAAAATGGATGGCTTGTACATAAAAGTGGTATATATTGTTTAAAGATAGATTGTGACAAGTTAGACAAGCATATTTTTAAATCTCAAGCAATCAAGAAACAAAGAACTATAGCTAATAGTACAGCAGAGGACATAAATTGGAATACTAAAAAATAACCTACAGAAAGTCAGGAAAAGTAGGAAAATGACTGAGATCATATGGACTAACAAGAAAAAAATAGCAAGATGGTAGTCTTAATTCCAACCAAATCAATAATTAAAATAAATGTGAAGATCAAAACAATCTAAAAGGTAGACATTTTCAGACTGTAAGTTAATCATATCCTGTTTATGAGAAACATACCTTTAAAAGTAGTGATATCATACAAAATAATACTCTATAAAATTCCTTGTTTTAGTTTGTTAATGCTTCCAGAAATGCAATATTACCAGAAATGGATTGGCTTTATAAAGGGACTTTATTAAGTTATAAGGTTACAGTTCTAAGGCCATAAAATGTCCAAACTAAGGCATCAAGAGAAATAGATACATTAACTCAAGAAAGAGCTGATGATGTTTCGGATTTCTCTGTCCAGCTGGAAAGGCACAGGGTAATACTTGCTAGCTTTCTCTTCTGGTTTCTTGATTTCAAAACAGCTTCCCTGGGGCATTTTCTCTCTGCATCTCCAAAGTTCTCTCTCTGTGTTGCTCTGAAGCTTTTTACCAAAATGTTTCCCACTTAAAGGACTCTAGTAAGTGACCCCACCTTGAATGGATGGAGACACGTGACCATGTCTACCTAATCAAGAGGTCCAAGACACAGTTGGGTGGGTCACATCTCCATGGAAGCAACTTAATCAGAAAGAGCCCAGGTTTATTGAATCAGGATTAAACAACATGGCTTTTCTGGGGTACACAACAGTTTCAAACTGGCACATCCCCAAAATACTTAAGGTTACATAGACATTTCCAGTGGGCCAAGGATGAGATCACAAGAGAAATTATTAAGCAATTTAATCCCAATAATATGAAAATGATATATCAAAAATTGTGACATGCAGCTAAAGTAGTGCTTAGAGGAAAATTTACAATATTAAATATTTGTATTAGAGGAGAAAGGTCTAAAATCACTTATTTAAGCTGTCATAAACTATACAAAGAAAAGTAAATTGATATCACAGCAAATAAATGGAAGGAAATAATAGATAAGGGCAGAAATCAATAAAATAGAAAACAAAAAATGGGAAAAATCAATAAAACAAAAAGTTGAGTTTTTGAAGAGATAAAATTCATAAACTTCTAAACTGATCAAGAATAAAAATGAAAATGAATTTCCAATATCAGGAATGAAATAGGGATTTCACTACAGGTTCTCCAGAAATGGTGAAGTTTAGGAAATATTAACAATTTGTTGCCAATACATTTTGCAGCATATATAAAATGGTAAAATTGTTGAAAGGCATAAATTACCAAAACTGAAATAAGAAGAAATGTCCATCCATTAGAAATTGCATAATTTAAAATCTTTAAAAGAAAATTTTATGCTCAGTGAACTTTACTGGTGAATTTTCTCAAACATTTGAGAGACTTTTCAGATGTTTCTGAGCCATTTATATTTCCTCTCTTGAAAAGTATCTATCCATGTATTTTGTCCAGTGTTAAATTGGATTATTTGTCTTTTTGCTGAGTTGTAGGATTTCTTTTTATATTCACATAATATGTGCTTTCCAAATGTTTTCTTCCATTGTTCAGGCTGTCATTTTACTTTCCTGTTCAATTTTGAGGAGATCCCATTGATCTGTTTCTTCTTTCATTGCTTGCACTTTGGATGTATGGTCTAGGAAACTACCACCTACAGCAAGATCTTTAAGATATTCCTCTACATTTTCTTCTAAAAATTTTATGATCTTAGCTATAATGTTTAGGTCTTTGATCCATTTTTGGTTAAGTTTTGTACAGGGTGTGAGATAGGGGTCCTTTTTCATTACTTTGCATATGGATATCCAGTTCTCCAAGCACCATTTTTTGAAAAGGCTGCTCTATCCCAGTTGAGTTGACTTGACTTCCTTATCAAATATAAATCATCCATAGATGAGAGGCTCTATTCTGAATACTCAATTCAATTCCATTGGTCAGCATACCTATCTTTATGTCAGTACCATGCTGCTCTGAACATGTAACTTCATAATATGTTTTAAAGTCAGGTACTGTGAGCCATTCCAAGTCATTTATTTCTCAATATATTTTTCTCTTGAGCCCTTCCAAATAAATTTGATAATTAGTTTTTCTATTTCTGCAAAATAAATTGTTGGGATTAAATGAGTATTGCATTGAATCTATAAATCAATTTGGGTAGAATTGACATCTTAATTATATTTAGTCTTCCAATCCATAACACAGTATAGCTTTCCATTTATTTAGGTCTTCCTTGATTTCTTTTAGCCATTTTTGTAGCATTCTGTGTATATGTCTATCTCCTTTGTTAAATTTATGTCTATATATTTTATTGGTTGCCATCACATATGGTATTTTTTCTTGAATTCCTCTTCAGATTGCTGCTTACCAGCAGTTTCTATACTAGTGTATTTTTGCATGCTGATCTTGTATCCTGCTACTTTGCTGTACTCATTTATTAGCTCTAGTAGTTTAGCTGTAGAGTTTTTGGGATTTTCTACATATAGGATCATGTTATCTGCATACAATGAAAGTGTTCTCCTTCCTTTCCAATTTGGATGACTTTTTTTTTCCTTTTTCTTGCCTAATTGCCTAGCCAGAACTTCAAGCATAATACTGAATAACAGTAGTGACATTGGGCATCCTTGACTTGTTCCTGATCTTAGAAGGAAAGCTTTCAGTCTTTCCCATTGGGTATGATGTTAACTCTGGGTTTTTCATATATTCCCTTTATCATGTTGAGGAAGTTCTCTTCTATTCCCATCCTTTAGAATATTTTCATCAAGAAAGGATGTTGAATTTTGTCAAATGGCTTTTCTGCTTTGATTGAGATGATCATGTGGTTTTTCTGCTTTGGTTTATTGATGTGATATGTTAAATGAATTGATTTTCTTGTGTTGACCCAGCCTTGTGTACTAGAATAAATCCTACTTGACCATGGTGCATAATTCTTCTAATTTTCTGCCAGATTCAATTTGCAAATATTTTTTGAGGATTTTTGCATGTATGTTCATTAAAGAGATTGGTCTGTAATTTTCTTTTAGTATCTTTGCCTGTCTTTCATATTATGGTGATCTTGGTCTTATAGAATGAGTTAGGTAGCTTTCCCTCTTCAATTTTTTGAAGAGTTTGAAGAGGATTTGTATTCATTCTTTTTGAATGCTTGGTAGAATTCACATATGAAGCCATCTGGTCCCAGGATTTTCTTTTGGGGGAGGTTTGTGTTGCCTGATTCAATCTCTTTACTTGTGATTGGTTTGTTGAGGTAATCTATTTCTTCTTGAGTCAGTGTTGCTTGTTCATTTTTTCTAGGAAGTTGTCTATTTAATCTTCATTGCTTACTTTATTAACATACAGTTGCTCATAGTGTCCTCTCATTATCTACTTTATTTCTGTGGAGTCAGTAGTTATGTCCCTCCTCCCATTTCTGATTGGTGATCCCCCCCACCCATGCTTTGCCAGCCAACTAAGGTGACTTTTTTTTTTTTAATTTTCTCAATGAACCAAACTCTGGTGTAGTTGTTTCTCTCTTCTTTTCATATTCTCAAGTTCATTTATTTCTGTTCTAATCCTTGTTATTTCTTCCCTTCTGTTTGCTTTGGAGTTAGTTTGCTGTTCTTTCTCTAGTTCATCCTGGTGAACAATTTTTTCCTCAATTTTTTTTCTCTTCTTTCTTTTCTAATATAGGCATTTAAGGCAATACATTTCCCTGACATACGTACTGCCTTTGTTGCATTCCTTAAGTTTTGATTTATTGTGTTCTCAGTTTCATTTCCCTTGAGATATTTACTGAATTCTCTTGTAATATCTTCCTTGACCTGCTGGTTATTTAAGAATGTGTTGTTTAGCCCCCATGTATTTGAGAATTTTCCATCCCTCACCTATTAATGATTTTCAACTCATTCCAGTTATGATCCAAGAAAGTGTTCTGTATAACTTCAGTCTTTTTAAATTTGTTGAGACTTTTTTTGTGTGACCCAGCATGTGGTCTATCCTGGAGAATGATCCAGGAGCACTTGACAAAAATTTGTATCCTGGTCTTGTGGGGTGCAGTGTTCTCTAAATGTCTGTTAAATCTAGCTCATTTATCATAGTATTCAAAATCTCTGTTTCCTTATTGATCCCTTGTCTAAGATGTTCTATCCATTGATGAGAGCGATGTGGTGTATTGAAATCTCTAACTATTATTGTAGAGGTGTCTACTTCTCCCTTCAGTGTTGTCAGCATTTCCTTAATGTATTTGGTGGTACTCTGGCTCAATGCATAAATATTTATGATTGTTGTGTCTTCTTGATGAGTTGTTCCCTTTATTAATACCTAATGTCCTTTTTGTCTGTTTTAATTGCTTTACATTTGAAGCCTATTAACAAAAGTCAATATACCAAGAATAAATAACAACCAAACATCTATGCAGCTAATCACAATACCCCAAAATAAATGAGGCAGACACTGATAAAACTGAAGACAGAAGTGGACACCTCTACAATATTTACTGGAGACTTTACACAACTTTCATCAGTGGATAGAACACATAGAGGATCAGTAAGGAAACAGAGAACTTGAACAACACTATAAACAAATTAGACCTAACAGACACATAAAGATACTGCACAAAAAAGTAACACAGTACACATATTTTTCTCAAGAGCACTTTGATCCTACTCCAGGATAGACCACATGTTATGTCACAAAACAAGTCTCAAAAAGAATATTTAAATTATACAACGTATCTTCTCTGACAACAAAGTCAGATATAAACAACAGAAGGAGAATGTGAAAATCCACAACTAATTGGCATTTAACGACAATTTCTTAAATAATCATCAGTTCAAAGAAGAAATCACATGAAAAATCAGGAAATATTTTGAGATTAATGAAAATGAAAACACAACATAGGAAACTTGAGTGGTGCAGCAAAGGCAGTGATTAAAGGGAAATTTATAACCCTTAAAAGCTTACAGTAAAAAAGAGATACTTCAGTCACCAAACCTCACACCTGGAGGCTAGAAAGAGGACAACAAACTAAATGCGAAATGAGGAGAAGGGAGAAATTAAAAGATTAAAGCACAGTTAAAAATAGATAGTTTAAAAACAGTAGAGACAATCAACCCAAAAGTTGGTTCTTTGAAAAGATCATCAAATTAACAATTCTTTATGTAGATGAACAAAAAAGAGGAAGTACAAATAGCTAAAATAAGGAAGGAAAAGGCCATTTTTACTGACTCCACATAAATTTTAAAAATCATAGGAGGATACTGTGATCAACTGTATGTCAACAAATTGGATAACAGATGTAATAGACAAATTCCTAGAAGCATACAAACTACCTACACTGAATTAAGAAGAAATAGAAGCTATAAAAAATCAATAATTAATAAAGAGATTGATTCAAAAATCAAAACTTCCCAACAAAGAAAATCCCAGGACCAGATGGCTTTTGGTGAATTCTGCCAAATATTCAAAGAATTCTTCAAAGAACAATTAACACCAATACTTCTCAAACTCTCCCCAAATATTAAAGAATGGGGAGTACTTCCTTACTCATCTTTTGCAGTGAACATCACCTTAACAACAGATAAATATATCATAAGAAGAGAAAATTACAGACCAATATCCCTCATGGATGTTGACGCGTAAATCCTCAACAAAGTACTAGCAAACAAAATCCAACAACACCTTTAAAAACTTGGATGCAATGAACATGTGAGATTTATCCTAAAAATGCAAGAGTGATTCAACATAAGAAAATCAACTAATGTAATACCCCACATTAATAGAATGAAGGAAAAAAGATAATCATCTTGAGTCATGCCAATAATGGCATTTTACAAAGTCCAGCACCTCTTAATGTTTAAACAAACAAACAAATGTAGGAAACTAAGAATAAAGGAAACTTTGTGACCATTACAAAGGGCACATATGGAAACACTTACAGAGCATGGCCTGGGTTCCTCATACTACAGATGCATACCATAGAGCCTTTTTACAGAAGCATGTTAGAACCCCACACATGTTCAGGCACAGGGTTCCAAGTTCACACAGACCCAGAGTAACAGAAGTGGCTAAGTAGTGCTGCATATAAAAGTGCCCCCAGAGACTTCCGGGAAGATGGCCAACTAGAGTAGCTCAAGACTGGCCCTGCTCCATAGAAAAGTTAGAGGAGGGACAGGAAGGCAACTGAGGTAGCAATTCGGGAGTGCAGCTAATCTGGGAGAGCCTTCTGCACTAGATGCAGCAGCCCTGATTGCAGAGGCCAAGGAACTGAGAGGCAGAAAGCTGGAGCCTAGTATAGAAGCATAGAGCCATGGAGCCCACGGGACTGCTCCCGCCCAAGACTAGGAAGTAAGCCAGGCCATGTTCATTGAGCACACTACCCTCACTAGTGCAGCCCATGACCAGCGACTCAACCCATATCCCATCACCCACTTCCATTCCCCACGCTCCAGGTGCTCCTGCCCCTCCAGCCCCCAGTGCATGTACTTGCCCCACCCTCCCACCCTAAGTTCAGCCCAACCCACCTCTCCCACACTTCTCCCAAGCACAACCTCCCCCTCCCTGTTCCCTGCAGGCAGTTGCCAGTGCATAATCTTTGTGGGCACTAATCTCCATGCCTAGGCTACCCCCACCCCCTGCCCATAGTTTTGCACAGCCTCATCCCACCCTCCCTGATCTCAGCACACCCATTTATGACACTCGAGGCCTGTGCATGTGCACAGGCCCCCAATCACATCATTCAGCTCTGGGAACCACACTATATAGCAGTCCTAGAACTGTGAATGCGCACAGTCCTCAGCCTCACATCCCAGCTCTGAGAAAGAGCCAACCTGCGCAGCTGGGTCACATCTATTCCCAATCCATGAAGGCATAACACCAACCTGCTGCCATACCTCTACATATGGATACAGAGGGCCCCATATCTTAGACCAGTGCACACCAGGGTTATGTCCCCCAGACCAGTGCACCCACACAGTTATATCCTCCCTGGCTGCTAGGCACCCCATTCACAAGCATCAGTGTAACATCCCCAACCTGCACCCACACCTGCCCTGAAACAAATCACCATACTGAGTTCTCCACCCCATGCCCTGCTCCCTGCTGTACAACCACCCCACAAATGCAAGGCCTTAGACTACTGAAAGAAGTGGACTCCCAAAGTAAATTAATCAAGATATTTACATGCCACGAAGACAGCATATCACTAAGCATATCACAATGCAGACAGATATAGCCCTGTCTAATGACCAAATAAAAACACCAGAGGAGGGTGGGCCATGGTGGCTCAGCAAGCAGAGTTCTCACCTGCCATGCTGGAGACCTGGGTTCAATTCCTGGTGCCTGCCCATGCAAAAAAAAAAAACAAGCAAACAACAACAAAAAACACCAGAGGAGACACAGACGTTGGAACAACTAATCAACGATGTTCTTACAAATTTACTTAATAAAATCAGTGGGATAGCAAATGATATAATGGAGATCAAGAAGACAGTAGAAGAGCACAAAGAGGAATTTTAAAGAATAAATAGAAAAATAGCAGAAATTACAGAGATTAAAGACTCTGTAGACCAATAAAAAACATACTAGAGGCACACAACACCAGATTTAAAGAGATAGAAGCAATAATAAGTGATATAGAGGACATGATAGTTGATTACAAAGACCCAAAACAACAAATGGCAAAAAAGATGGAAAAGCTTGAATGGGAATGCAGGGAAATGATAGACAAAACAAAGGACACAAATATCAGAATCATTGGTGTCCTAGAAAGGGAAGAGAGGAATAAAGAGCTAGGAAGAGTAGTTGAGGATATAATGGGGGAAAACTTCCCAACCCTCATTAAGGACATAAATATACAAGTCAAAGAAGCCCAAAGAACTCCAAACAGAATAAATCCAAATAGGCCTTCCCCAAGGCACATACTAATCAGTCTGTCAGATGTTGAAGAGAAGCAGAAGATCCTGAAAGCAGCAAGAGTAAAACAATCTACTACATACAAGGGAAATCAAATAAGACTGAGTTCAGACTACTCAACTAGCACCCTGGAGGTGAGAAGGCAGTGGTATGATATATTTAAGAATCTGAAAGAGAAAGACTTCCAGCCAAGAATTCTGTACCCAGCCAAATTGTCCTTCAAAATTGAGGGAGAGATTAAAGTTTTCACAGACAAAGAAGTCCTGAAAGAATTTGTCAACAAGAGACCAGCCCTACAAAAAATACTAAAAGGAGTTCTGCCAGCTGAAAAAAAAAAATGACAGGAGAGGGAGGTCTGGATGAAGGCACAGAATTGAAGAGTACCACTAAGGCCAATTTAAATACTACAAAGAAAAAGGGGAGAATATATATAGATCTGACAAATAGAATAAAAAGGATAAGATGGTGGAATCAAGAAACACCTTCTAAGTAATAACTTCGAATGTTAATGGCTAAACTTACCAATTAAAAGGTACAGATTGGCAGAATGGACTAAGAAACATAATCCAGTTATATATTGTTTACAAGGGACTCATCTTAGACACAAGGATACAAATAGATTGAAATGAAAGGGTGGAAAAGGATTATTCCATGCAAGTTGTAACTAAAAGAAAGCAGAAGTAGCTATACTAATATGGGACAAAATAGACTTTAAATGTAAAGACATCATAAGAGACAAAAAAGGACACTATATACTAATTAAAGGGTCAATTCACGAAGAAGATATAACAATCATAAATATTTATACTCCCAATCAGGGAGCTCCAAAGTACATGAGACAGACATTGGCAAAACTGAAGGGAGTGATAGATGTTTCAACAATCATAGTAAGAGACTTCAATACACCATTCCCCTCTATAGATAGAACAACCCAACAGAAGATCAACAAGGAAATAGAGATGCTAAATAATTTGATAAATGAATTAGAACTAACAGACATATATATGTCATTGCACCCCAAAGCACAAGATTATACATTCTTCTCTAGTTCTTATGGAACATTCTCCAGTATAGATCATATACTGGGGCTCAAAACAGGCCTTTAAAAAATTAAAAATATTGAAATTATTCAAAGCACTTTCTTTGATCACAGTGGGATGAAGCTGGATCTCAATAACCACTAACGAATGAGAATATTCACAAAGATATGGAGATTAAATAACATATTCTTAAACAACCAGTAGATCAAAGAAGAAATTGCTAGAGAAATCAGTAGCTATCTGGAAATGAATGAAAATGAGAATACAACTTTTCAGAACTTATGGGATGTGGCAAAGGTGTAACTGAGAGGGAAGTTTATTGCCCTAAATGCCTATATTAAAAAACAAGAATGAGCAAAAATTGAGGACTTAACAGCAAACCTAGAGGAACTTGAGAAAGAACAGCAAACTAACCCCAAAGCAAATAGGAGATGAGAAATAATAAAGATTAAAGCAGAGATAAATGAATGGGAGAACATAAGAACAATAGAATCAATAAAACCAAAAGTTGGTTCTTTGAGAAAATCAATAAAATGGATGGGTCACTCGCAAGACTGACAAAGAAAAAAAGAGAGAGTATGCAAATAAACAAGATCAGAAATGAGAAGGGGTGCCTTACCACAGACCCTGAAGAAATAAAAGAAATCATAAGAGGATACTATGAACAACTATATGCCAAAAAACTAGACAACTTAGATGAAATGGACAAATTCCTGGAGACATATAAACAAGCTACACTGACTCAGGAATAGATGACCTCAACAAACCAAACACAAGTAAAAAGATTCAATCACTCATCAAAAATCTTCCTACAAAGAAAAGCCCAGGGTCAGATGTCTTCACAGGGGAATTTTATCAAACATTTCATAAAGAACTAACCCCAATCCTGCTCAAACTTTTCCAAAAAATTGAGGAAAATGGAACTCTACCTAGCTCATTTATGAAGCTAATATCATTTTAATACCAAAACAGTAAAGATATTATAAGAAAGGAAAGCTACAGGCCAATTTCCCTAACGAACATAGATGCAAAAATTCTTAATGAAATATTAGCAAGTTGAATTGAACAGCACATTAAAAGAATTATACACCATGACCAAGTGGGTTTTATACCAAGATACCAAGAATGCAAGGATGGTTCAACACAAGAAAATCAATTATTGTAATACAGCACATTAACAAATTAAAAGGGAAAAATCACATGATCATCTCGATTGATGCTGAAAAAGCATTTGACAAAATTCAGCATCCTTTTCTGATAAAAATACTCCAAAAGATAGGATTCAAAGGTAACTACCTCAATATGATAAAGGGAATATATGAAAAACCAGTACCCAGCATTGTACTCAATGGAGAGATACTGAAAGCTTTCCCCCTAAGATCAGGAACAAGACAAGGATGCCCATTGTCACCACTATTATTCAATATTGTGCTAGAAGTTCTAGCTAGAGCAATCAGACAGGACAAGAAATAAAAGTCATCCAAATTGGAAAGGGAAGAACTAAAACTTTCATTATTTGCAGATGACATGATACTATACTTGGAAGATCCTGAGAAATCTATGAAAAAGTTTCTTCAACTAATGAACAAATTCAGCAAGGTGGCAGGATATAAAATTAATGTGCAAAAACCAGTGACGTTTTTATACACAAGCAATGCCCTAACTGAGGAGTCAGTTATGGAAAACATTCCATTCAAAATAACTACTAAAAGAATCAAGTACTTAGGAATGAACTTAACTAGGGACATAAAGGACTTGTACACAGAAAACTACATAACATTGCTAAAACTACATTAAAAAGATCTCAAAGGAGATCTAAATAGGTGGAAAGACATTCCCTGCTCATGGATAGGAAGGCTAAATTTAGTTAAGATGTCAATTCTCCCCAAGTTGATCAACACAGTACCAATCAAAATTCCAACAACTTACTTTGAAGACGTGGAAAAGCTAACTACCAAATTCATCTGGAAGAGAAGGAGACCCCAAATAGCTAAAAGCATCCCCCAAAAGATGAACGAAATGGGAGGATTAATACTCCCTGACTTTAAAAACTATTATAAAGCCACAGTGGTCAAAACAGCATGTTTCTGGCACAAAGACAGAAGCATTGACCAATGGAATCGAAATGAGAGTGCAGAAATAGACCACCATATCTATAGTCAACTGATTTTTTACAAGGCCCCCAAAACCTCTGAACTGGGACAAAATAGTGTTTTCAATAATTGGGCATGGAAGAACTGTGTATCAATAGCCAAGAGAATGAAAGAGGACCCCTATCTTACACCCTACACAAAAATTAACTCAAAGTGGATCAAACACCTAAATATAAGAACTAGCACCATAAAGCTTCCAGAAGAAACTATAGGGAAACATCTTCAAGGCTAGTAATAGGAGGCAGCTTCCTAAACTTTACACCCAAAGCACAAGCAACAAAAGAAAAAACAGATAAATGGGGACTCCTCAAAATCAAATGCCCTGAGGACTTAATGCTGAGTGAAGTTAGCAAGACACAAAAGGATAGATATTGTATGAGTCCACTTTTATGACCAGCATAAAGGTATAATCAGAGGCTTATACTACAGAAAATAGGGGACTTAGAGATACATAGAAGCTAGAGATGGGTAAACCATTAGCTAAAGTGGTTGAACTCCAATGTAAGGGAATAGATAGGAGCAAAGGTGATTCTCTAGTGGGTCTAGATGTAATATTACCATATTGAAGGTGAAAAAGATTGAAAGGGGTTGTACAAACCTATGTACACTAGATTATATATAAGTTCTTGCAAGAATTACTTCAAAGTTATAATTCGTGTACAAAGAGTGTTTAAGTCCAGGGTATAGAGGAAAGCTGCTATTGCATGCTATGGGCTATGTTTAACAGGGAAGCATCAGAACTACCACAGCAATAGCAGACATAAATAATGGGGTGTATTAGTTAGGGTTCTCTAGAGAAACAGAGTCAACAAGGAACACTCACAAATATAAAATTTATAAAAGTGTCTCACGTGACCACGGGAATGCAGAGTCCAAAATCCGCAGGGCAGGCTGTGAAGCCAACGATTCCAATGGAGGATCTGGACAAACTCCACAGGAGAGGCATGGCAGCTGAAGCAGGAAGAGAGCCTGTCTCTTCTGAATCCTCCTTAAAAGGCTACCAGTGATTAGATTGAGCATCACTCATTGCAGTAGACACTCCCCCTGGTTGATTACAAACTCCCTGTGGATGCAGCTGACATGATCATGATTTAAGTCTATGAAATGTCCTCATTGCAACAGACAAGCCAGCACTTGCCCAACCAGACAAACAGGTACCATCATTTGACCAAGTTGACACATGAACCTGACCATGACAGTCCACCCCTTGTCAACTTGGCAGCTATATATATATTACCTTAAAACATATCTAATTTCTAAATAAAAAACATTAAGATGCCCTTTTTTTTATTTCACCTAACAAAACTCAAATGTCCTGCATATAACTGGAAACACATTAACTCTCTCCAGAATAGGGTGCAAGTCTTTGGGTAATATTCATTCTTAAACTTGATATCTTACAACTTAAATAGTATAACAGGAACAAAACAGCATCACAGTCCTTGTTTCTGTAACTAATACAGGTGTGGTCTGTCCTAAGGCAGAAGTCTCCTCTGGCTGTGGACCTGTGAAACTAAGAACAAGTTATCAACTTCCAATATACAAAGGAGTGACAGTCATAGGATAAGTATTCCCATTGCCATACAACGAAGTTGGGGGAAAAAAAACAGGGGCCATTGGACCCAAATAATTCCAAAAACCCACAGGGCATATTCCATTAGATTTCAACATTTGAGAATCATTTAAAAAATCATGTTTCATCCCCATGGCCTGAGAAAACAGCAGTCACACCCTTTCCAAGAGCTTATGCAGTGGCCCTGTTCTCTCCAAAGACTGGTACGAGGTTTGCAACATTGGGGAGCATTGGGAAGACCACCTTATCCTTGGCTTCACCCTCCTCAAGCATCCGGGTGGCACCTGGAATCTCTGTCATTTCCTGAGCACATGCTCAACCCCTTCAGAATAGTTGAGTGGCTGCCAGGCTTTCTTCAATCCCTGAGGAATGTACTCTACATTTTCTGAGGTCTGAGGAGACAAAACCCCTCCAGAGCAATGAAACAGAATGCCCATCCTCTGCTTCTGGGGAAATCTCACACTGTTCACAAACATGGACAGATCCTCTCTCCTGGCCTGAGATTTCCTTGCTTCAGACATTAGCTTCCATGCTTTTGCCTTTGAAGTAATATTTCCTTCAATTTGTCCTTTTTCTGTCCCTTCTTGTCCAAACTGGCAATTGTTCCATTTGGGTATCCTGCAATACTATCATCAGTTTTCCATGCAGCAAACAGGGATCACAACTATCAGAAAATAGGATCTTCCACAAATCCTTTCTGAGTAACTCTACCGCCAATCCTCGCCTGTCCAGAAATGGCTGAATGGTTCTGTGTTTGTTCATATCCTCATATTGGACACTATTCTCTGGGTTCTCACTTTCTGAAAGTCCAGAATTTTCCAGACGATCTATTTCTGGTTTCTTTGTACCTAAGAATGCTGTTCTTAGCTTATTTCTTTCCTCTCACATTTCACTATAAAATGCAAGGGGAAATCAAGCTGTTTTTCCACATTTAGTTTGGAAATTTACCCAGCTAGATATCTGATCTCATCACTTTCAAATTCTACCTTCCATCCAATTTTGCCAAATTTGGTGTCACTTTAAAACAGGGTCTGCCTTCCTTCCAATTTTTTCCATTATTTTCTCTATCTGTTATTCTGTCTGTAAGATTTCCATTGTTTTGTTTTCTACTTCATTGATTCTTTCTATATTTCTGTTCAAATCTGCTGTTGTATGCCTCTCATATGTATTTTTTTAATGTGAGAAAATTTTAAAAATAAGTTTTGTTGAGATAAATTCACATGCCATATGATCCTTCTAAAGTGTACAATCAATAATTTCTAGTCTATACACAGAGTTGTGTATTCATCACCACAGTCAGTTCTGGGACATTTTAACCACTCCAAAAAGCAACATCCCACTCAGTTGTCACCTCTCAATTTCTCTATCTTACTCTACCCCACTTCTGGTACCAAGATGTATTAGTTAGGGTTCTCTAGAGAAACAGAATCAACAGGGAACACTCGCAAATACAAAATTTATAATAGTGTCTCATGTGTCCATGGGAACTCAGAGTCCAAAATCCACAGGGCAGGCTGTGAAGCTGACAATTCCAATGGAGGGTCTGGACAAACTCCACAGGAGAAGTTCACCAGCTGAAGCAGGAAGAGAGCTGGTCTCTTCTGAATCCTCCTTAAAAGGCTTCCAGTGATCAGATTAAGCATTACTTATTGCAAAAGACACTTCCCTTTGGCTGATTACAAATGGAATCAGCTGTGGATGCAGCTGATGTGCTCATGATTTAATTCTATGAAATGTCTTCATTGCAACAGACAGGCCAGCACTTGCCCAACCAGACAAACAGGTGCCATCACTTGGCCAAGTTGACACATGAACCTCACTATGACATGGGGGGAGGGACAAGAGTTAAGGGGAGGTTTAGATTTCCTATTTCCTGAGGGTATGTTTATTGGTTATCTTTCTCTTGAACAGTGAAATTATCTAAATTTGAGAGTATTGATGGACTGTGGACTTTAGGCATTATATATGATGCCTAATGAATACAGGTGGCTGAAGGATGCTGTTCTAATTTGCTAGGTGCTGGAATGCAATATACCAGAAACGGAATGGCTGTTAAAAAGGGGAATTTAATAAGTTGCTAGTTTACAGTTCTAAGGCTGAGAAAATGTCTCAGTTAAAACAAGTCTATAGAAATGTCCAATCAAAGGCATCCATGGAAAGATACCTTTCAAACCAGCACAGATGCACTGACTGAGAAGCAGATTGGTGAATTATGGTGTAGCTACATGATTGAATATTGTGCTGCTACAAAAAGGAACAAAGTTGTGAGTCATGAAACGATGTGAATGAACTTGTGGGACATTTGGTGATGCAAAATAAACCAGAAATGAAAGAACAGTTATTGTATGATCTCCTTTAGAAAATGCTTATAAGAAAACAGGACCTAGATTGTAAGCTCTTATACCAGGCACATTTACTCCAGAGTGGTAATTATTATTTCTGGATTTTGAGAGGCTGTTTTATATATGTGTATTTAGAGATAAGAACAAATCTAATCAGGTCAGGATTAAGGTAATTCAGAACACAGGGGTAAGGAAGACATTGTCTATATTTTAGAACCACATCTACTCTTTGAGACCTAAGAAAGAAAGGTTTATTTTTTCTGGAACCTAAATTTTCTGTAGCACATAATCTAACTCAGTCTGTCTGGACAGCTCATTTGAACAATTGAAACACAGGGAGTCTAGAATAAGAATGAGGGCCTTTAATCCTATATAGCTTATTGTAATGCCTGGATACATCCTAGAATATATTAAGCAGATAATCAAAAAGTACTGGCAAAGTCCCTTGAGGAATCAGAGAAAAAATATGGAACTATTAAGCCTTAGCACCAGGGAATCTCCTGATACTGTTAGGGACACCCAAATCCATAGGCCAAGCCCTTGATCTTGAGGTTTACTCTTGTGAAGTTTATGTAGATAGCAATGAAGCTTAGCCTACCTATAGGTATGCCTAAGAGTTACTTCTGGAAGACCTCTTTTGTTGCTCAGATGTGGCCTCAGTCTCTCTAAGCCCAACTCCGTAAGTGAAATCTTTACCCTCCCCCCTACATGGGACATAACAGCCAGGGGTGAAAGTCTCCCTGGCAGCATGGGAGATGACTCCCAGGGATGAGTCCGGCCCTGGCATTGTGGGATCAGCAATTCCATCTTGACCAAAAAAGGGGAAAAGAAGTATAATTAATAAGTATAACAAAGTATCAGTGGCTGAGAGAGTTCAAATAATCAAGAGGCTACTCTGGAGGTCACTGTTATATAAGCTTCAGTTAAACATTCCTACCTATCATAACTTGCCAAACCCCAACCAAAACCATTCCAGCCAATCCTAAAGAACAATATATAAGATTGTTTATATATATTATAAGGCAATATATAAGATTCTACAAAGGTTCCATGCACTAGGGTAGCTTGCCTGAAACCTATTTTAACCTGCAGATGGGTCCCTGGACCAGATCCTGAAACCTAGAGGGCCCAGCCTCTCCAGGACATCAGCTAGTTCCATCTCTCTACCCCATATTATTGGCAGCCTCTTCCAACATGAAAGTTAGAATGACCATAGCCCAAATACCCCTAAAGAGTGAAATAGAAAGATCAAAGATGATGGTGCAGTTATACAGAGAAGGTAGGGTTTAACAAATAAATATGATAGCTGAATCACTACATTGATATTTCTTTTATCACTTTTTTTTGTCATGGGCAGGCTCCAGGAATCGAACCCGGGTCTCTGGCATGGCAGGCAACAATTCTACCACTGAGCCACCATTGTACCACCCAAATTGGTATTTTTTTTTAGTCTCCAGAATCTTAGAACAGCAAGATGTAAAAACCTGAAATTATGGAATTGGAACCCATGCCAAACTCTGAAATATGTTCTACAACTAATTGTGCTGCTGTGCTTTGAAATTCATTGCTTTCTTTGTATATATGTTATTTTTCACACACACACACACACAGAAGTTGATTGTGATGATAAAGAAATATTTATTCTTTCTAGCTTCCTATATTCTGGTATTCTGGAGCAGCTAGAAGGAAAAATCTGAGATGATGGTATGGAAGCCCATAACAAACTCTGGGATCTGTACTGTAACTACTTCCTGAAGAGTGCTTTGAAAACTATTGGTTTTTCCTTTCTTTTGCTTTGTATATATGTTATATTACACCATTTTAAAAAGTTTAAAAATAAACAAAACAAGTCAGCAACTGATAGAATTGATTAAGAAAAGCCTGACCCAACTATATGCTGCTTGCATGAGATACTTTAAATTCAGAGATGTAAGTGAAAGGATGTGGAAAGAATACTGTACAAGTAGTAACCTAAAGAGAGCTGTGGTACCCATGCTAATATCAGATAAAATAAACTTTAAGTAAAAAGTAGTCATGACTAGTGCATTTCCTAATATAACTTATGTAGATAGCTTAATTGAACACCATAAGTACATGGAACCTTGAGTAGGACATGAGATTTTGTTGATTTGTCCAGGGCGATGCCCTGATAAATCCCAGAGTGATTTGATCAGTGAATAAAAAAGTATTTGCAAAGTCCCCTTCGAAGAATGGTGAGAATGGGGGAAAATTCAACCTCTCCAGGTTGACTTCTTGATAGTCTCACAAGCAGTGTGGACAGCCAAAGCTATAGGCTGAGCCCCCAGTCTTGGGGTTCGTTCATATGAAACTTAACCCCACAAAGGATAGGTCAAGTCTACTTAAAATTTAGGCCTAAGAGTCACCCCCAAGAGAGCCTCTTTTGTTGCTCAGATGTGGCCTCTCTCTCCAGCCAACACAACGAGCAATCTCATCACCCTCCCCCTGTCTGCATGGGACATGACTCCCAGGGGTGTGGACCTTCCTGGCAACGTGGGACAGAAATCCTGGAATGAGCTGAGACTCAGCATCAAGGGATTGAGAAAAACCCTGGAATGAGCTGAGACTCAGCATCAAGGGATTGAGAAAAACCCTGGAATGGGCTGAGACTCAGCATCAAGGGATTGAGAAAACCTTCTCAATCAAAAGGGGGAAGAGTGAAGTGAGACAAAGTGTCAATGGCTGAGAGATTCTGAACAGAGTTGAGAGGTTATCCTAGAGGTTATTCTTATGCATTAAATAGATATCACCTTGTTATTCAAGATGTAATGGAGAGGCTGGAAGGAAGTGCCTGAAAATGTAGAGCTATGTTCCAGTAGCCGTGTTTCTTGATGATGATTATATAATGATATAGCTTTCACAATGTGACTGTGTGATTGTGAAAACCTTGTGTCTGATGCTCCTTTTATCTACCTTGTCAATAGATGAGTAGAACACATGGAATAAAAATAAATAATAGGGGGAACAAATGTTAAAATAAATTTAGTATGAAATGCTAATGAAAATAAGGGGTAAGGGGTATGGTATGTATAATCTTTTTTTTCTGTTTTCGTTTTATTTCTTTCTCTGTTATCTTTTTATTTCTCTTTCTGAATTGATGCAAATGTTTTAAGAAATGATAAATATGCAACTAAGTGATGACATTGTGAATTACTTATTATATATGTTGATGTTTTAGCTCATTTGTTAAATTTTTTTAATTAATAAATAAATTTTTAAAAAATTTATGACATTAAAAAAAGTTACCACCCACAATTGGGTGGGTCACATCTTCATAGAAATAATCAAAATGCTACCACCCAGCAACATTGAATGAGGATCAAAGGGTGTGGCTTTTCTGGGGTCCACCACAGATTCAGACCAACACACACATGAAAATGAAAATATAACATGCTAACCTTATGGGGTGCAGCATAGGCAGTGCTGAGAGGTATTTTATTATACCTCTCACACTAATAAAAGAAGAAAGTGTGCTCCACACCCGCAGCTGCCTCCTGGGTTGTCCCTCCCCACGGCCGTGGTCACTGCCTGCTCGCCTGGCCTCCTGTGGCCTGTGAATGCTGGTGGCCAGCGTGGGGCCAGCAGTGCAACAGTGCTGCCCTCTAGCGTTGGAGTGCGGCTACAAGCCCACTCTGCCAACCCAGCTGCGGCCACGGCTGCTAGCCAGAAGACCTGACCTTTCTGGGCTATGCCTGGTGGAAAGAGCCTGCATCCGTGAGCCGGCTGAAGAGCTTCAGAACAAGCCGGGGACAGCGAGATCAGAGGACGGCTGAAACCCCTCAGAGCCCGCTGGGAAGGCTCAGCTCTCTGCAGGCCACGCTGGGCTCAGGAGGATTGCGGTCCTCGTCTCCTCCTATGTCTGACGGTATTGGCTTTAACAAAGACTCAGTGAAGATTATCTGTCTGGTCAAAAACAGAGAATGCCTGGGAGCTATCACTAAGAAGGAAGAGCAGGCTGGAGCAATTGCTGTGGCTGGAATCACGAGAGGAGCCGCTGCAGGGCGAAGCGGTCTCATTCATGTTGGTGATGAGTTAGGGAGCGAATGGGATATCTGTACAGGATAAAAGGCCTGTAGAAATAATACAGGTTTTGGCTCAGTCTCAGGAAGTGATCGCATTTAAGATTATACCCGGCATCAAAGAAGAAACACCATCTAAAGAAGGCAAGATGTTTATCAAAGCCTGCTTTGACTATGATCCTAATGAGGATAAGGCAAGTCCACGTAAAGAAGCTGATTTCCTTCAAAAAGGGAGATGTACTTCAGATCATGGGCCAAGATGAGGCAATGTGGTGGCAGACCAAGCAGGAAGGTGATGCCAACCCCAGGGCAAGCTTGATTCCCTCACAGGAAAGAAGACTGTCTCTGAGATGACCAGAAATGTTAGTTCAGACCCGGAAAGTTTCCAACAGGAAATCATCTGATTTTAGAAGAAGTTTCCATCATATGTTACTCTTTGTCTAGAAAGAATTCTGTTAGAAAGAGGGGAAGAAATAGTTGGAGTTTGTCAGAAAGGATAGGCTTCATTAACGGTGTATAGAAAAATGTGTGGGCAGAGAGACCAAGCAATTTCTGAAAAGATTAATTGTGAAAAGGAATTGGAAGAGCTGCAGGGAAAACTGTCCATGCTGCAGTGTCAACATTTTATTTTGGAAGATCAGGTTCATAATTGTCAGTCAGTAGCTGAAAAGCCACAGTCCATGTTGCCCAATGTAAATATATAAAGAGACGAGGTAGAGTGAACAAAAAGAAAATACATGCTGTGATAGCAACTGCTATTGCTGATTGTGACCCAGATAAGGGGGATGGTGGTGGGTGGGACAAGACAGATGATGACAAAGATTGGGATGTGTCCCGGTCTGAATCCGTGGTGGACCCCAGAAAAGCCATGCCCTTTGACCCTCATTCAATATTGCTGGGTGGAAGCATTTTGATTGTTTCCATGAAGATGTGACCCACCCAATTGCGGGTGGTAACTTTTGATTAGATGATTTCCAGGGAGGTGTGTCTCCACCCACAGAAGGTGGAGTTGCTTGCTGGAATCCTTTAAAAGAGGAAACATTTTGGAGATAGTCCCTTTTTTTGGTAGAGCCATGTGAAAGCCAGCAGATGCTGCTATGTTTGCCATGTGCCCGTCCATCTGAGAGAGAAGCATTGAATGTCGTTGGCCTTCTTGAACCAAGTATCTTTCCCCAGATGCCTTAGATTGGACATTTCTATAGACTTGTTTTAATTGGGACATTTTCTCGGCCTTACAACTGTAAACTAGCAACTCATCAAATTCCCCTTGTTAAAAGCCATTCTGTTTCTGGTATATTGCATTCCGGCAGCTAGCAAACTAGAACAGGATGTTTTGGATGAGAAGACTTATCAGGAAGAAAAGAGTAAATATCCTCCCTCTCCCAGAAATAGGAGCTTGCCCAATATAAAGGCAAAAAGAAGAGAAACAGAGCAATCAGGTTACTTTTAAAACCACTACAGAAGATTTTACTCAACCAGAAATAACTGACATTCTTAGTCATTTTATTCAGAAAATTGGTAAGCCATTAATTGTCTGGATGGTCAGAATTACTGATGCAGGGCCTGGAGGAGTGGTGCAGGACTATGCCAGTTGCATGCAATTTGTAGGAGTTAGCACTAATTTCTTCATACAGACTGCTTTTCGGGAATTGAGACAGCAAACGGGAAAGTTCAAACTTGCTGGCCTTGGCTGCACAAGGGTGTAATAAACAATAACCTACTGCCACCATGTGGCTGCAAAGTGAGCAGCCCTGGTATGCTTTGCAAGATGCTATGCGGAGATTGAAAGAGAAAGTTTTGAAGTCACCATATTTTAGAAGCCAACACATACCATCTCCTCCCTGTCAATGCTTCACAGAGAAATGTCATTGTTAAAATGGCACCCCCTGCATATAAGCATTTAATAGTGACTTTATTATTAGGAGAAACAGGCCATCCACTTAATGGGGTTCTAGATAAACTGGCAGAGCTGGGGGACATGAGAGACTGGAATACAAGGGAAGGAGAGACCAAGAGACATGATGGGGGTTGGTTCCCCAATATCAGTAATAGAGCTTCCCACAAAGACATGTTCCAAGCCCTGCTGAAAGCTGGGGTCAACTGAGAGAGTATTGATGGTTGGTCAAATAATAAGAATATATGAAGAAAAATGTAAACTGACTATAATCATAAAGTGAATACTGATAATGCTCCTCCTATTCCTGGCAAGGCAGACCTGCCTCCAGCCCCCTCGGCACCTCTGTACCCTAACTTAGCTCCAGGATCCATGACTTCAAATTTGTGGCTCCCCTTTGGTTTTTTATTTTGTATTTTTGAATTGGGGAAGCCATTTAATATGAAGAAGCTCCTTGTTTGCCAGTTTTATCTTTACAGTTTTTCTTTACTTTTAAGTTGAAAAATCTGTTAACTTTGAAAAACTTCTGTCTTGTCTTCATGACTTTTGTTAGTGTTCCTTAGCCATGGGAAACTCTCAAAATTTGCCAGCTATGTCTCCTTTGAGTTATGTTTTGAATAATTGGTCTAAATTTGGAGAGAACACCCTTAAAAAAAGGCAAAAATCTGTGTTTTATCAAAATAACTTCTTGTACTTTATGTTAACTGTATCATGTCCTTGGCTGTGTAATTCTTAAAGGAATTACTGAAAATTTACCTTGAGAGAATACTCTTTATGGCATTGTTTGGGAAGGCTCTATAAGTCCATATCAATGACTCAATAAATATTTTATGAGGAAAGAAGGACTTTTAAAATATAGTATACATGCCCTCAAATCCTCTGAACTGGGACAAAATAGTCTTTTCAATAATTAGGCATGAAAGAACTGGATATCAATAGCCAATGAAAGAGGGCCCCTATCTTACATCCTACACAAAAATTAACTTAAAGTGGATCAAACACCTAAATATAAGAACTAGCACCATAAAGCTTCTAGAAGGGAATGTGGGGAAACATCTTCAAGACCTAGTAATAGGAGGTAGCTTCCTAAACTTAAACCCGAAGCACAAACAACATGTTAAATGGGATAAACCAGACACCAAAGAACAGATACTATATGATTTCACTTACACAAAATAACCAAAATATGCAAATTCATAGAGATTGAAAGTATAGTACAGGGTGTGGGGAGGAGTATAGCAGAATGGGGAGTCAATAGTTAATCATACAGAACTTCTTTTTGTGGTGGTAGAGAAGTTTGGGTAACAGATGGTGGTAATGGTAGCACAATATTGTGAATGTAAGCAATTCCACTAAATTGTATGCTTGAAAATGGTTAAAATAGGAAATTTTATGTTGTAACTATGTTGCCACAATTTTATAAAGTCCATGTAATCTATAAATTTAAAAAAAAAAAGAGGAAGTGTTTGATCAACTGGCCAAATGCTGCTGAGACTGAATAAATTACAACTGAAAATTGACAAGTGAAAAAAAACAACAACAACAACAAAAGAAAAAATAGATAAATGAGAACTCTTCAAAATCAAATGCTACTGCACCTCAAAAGACTTTGTCAAAAAAGTGAAGAGGCAGCCAACTCAATGGGAGAAAATATTTGAAAATCACATATCAGATAAGAGTTTGGTTTCCTGTATATACAAAGAAATCATACAACTCAACAGCAAAAGAACAAACAATCCAATTACAAAATTTGCTAAAGATACGAATAGGCATTTTTTCTGAAGAGCAAATACAGATGGCTCAAAAAATGAAGAGAATCTCATTTTCACTGGCTATAAGAGAAATGCAGATCAAGACTACAATGAGATACCACCTCACACCTATAAGAATGGCTGCTATTAAACAAACAGCAAACTATAAATGTTGGAGAGAATGTGGAGAAACTGGGACATTTATGCACTGCTGATGGGAATGTGTTGCTTCCTGTGGGACCAGAGCTCGAAGGATATTAAGGAATGATGAGAAAGAGATGGGATTAGGGGGTCTGAAGATCAGCGATAACAGACAACAGACAATTTTATTCTTAACCAGATCCTGCTTATATACTGCAGGATGACAAAAGGCGTGCATGCATTTCCTGTCACATTTCACTATAAGCTGTGAGGAGAAACCAGACTCCACTTCCCACATTTAATTTGGAAATCTCTTCTGCTAAATATCCAAGTTCATGGCTTTTAAAAGTTGCCTTCCAGCCAAAGCTACTAGTCAATTTTGCCAGATTATCTGCCATTTTAAAACAAGAATCGCCTTCCTTCCAGCTTGCAATAACACATGCCTCATTTCTGTTTACAGCCTCATCAGAGATATCTTTAGAGTCCATATTTTCACCAGCAATCTCTTTAAAGCATTCCAGGCCTTCTCTATCAAGCTCCTTACAACTCCTCCAGAATCTTCCCTGTATCCATTTAAAAAGCCATTCCAACATGTTTGGTATTTGCAAACCACAGCACCCAACTTCTCCGGTATCAAAATCTGTTCTAGTTTGCTAGCTGCTGGAATGCAATGTATTAGAAACAGAACAGCTTCTAAAAGGGGAAATGTATTAAATTGCAAGTCTACAGTTCTATGGCTGTGAAACTGTCCCAACTAAGTCAAGGCTATAGAAATGTCCAATCTAAGGCATCCAGGGAAAGATACCTTGGTTCAAGAAGGTTGATGGCATGCAGGATTTCTCTCTCAACTGGAAAGGCACATGGTGAACATGACAGTGTCTGCCGGCTTTCTCTCCTGTCTTCTTGTTTCATGAAGCTCCCCCGGAGGTGTTTTCCTTCTTCATCTCCAAAGGTCTCTGGCTGTGTGGGCTCTGCTGTGCTCCACTGTGGCTTTCTCATAGCTCTAAAAAGGGGCTCTCTCTAAAATGCTTCCTCTTTTAAAGGATTCCAGTAAACTAATCAAGACTCCACCCAGTTGTGGAGTCACAACTCTATGGAAGCCATCTAATCAAAAGTTACCATCTATAATTGGGCGAGTCACAGCTCCATGGAAACCATAAAGAGTATTGGTTGGATGATGATTGGATGTTGGATGATGATTAAAGGACATGGCTTTTCTGGGGTCAGCAATATTGGATGATGATTTCTAGGGTCCACCACAGAGTCAGACCAGCACACATATGATCCCACAATCCCATTACCAGGTGTATATTCAGAGGAACTGAAGGCAAGGACACAAATGGACATTTACACACTAATATTTATAGCAGCATTATTTGCAATTGCCAAGAGATGAAATAGCCCAAATGTCCATCAGTGGATGAGTGGCTAAACAAACTGATATATACATATGATGGAATATTACACAGCTGTAAGAACTAAATCATGAAGTATGTAACAATGTGGATGAACCCTGAGGACATTAGGTTGAGTGAAATTAGCCAGAAACAAAAGGAAAAATACTTTTATGGTCTCACTAATATGAACTAACATTAATGAGTGAACTTTGAAACTAAATTTGAAAACACAGGTTATCAAGATATAGAAAGAGGATAGAGATCGGACGTTTGGTGCTGAAAGAATACAGACTGTGCAACAGAACTGATTGTATAAATTCAGAAATGGATAGCACAATACTACCTGATTGTAACACAATTATATAAATACAGTGAATGAAACAAACAAACAAACAAAAACCGGGGTCACCTTTCCTCCCATTTGCAAGGTACATCCTTCATTTTTCTTTAAGACTTCACCGGCAGTAACCATATTTCTACCAACATTCTCTTCAAAGCATTCTAGGTCTTTCCTATTAAACTCACAATTCTTCCAGAATCTCCCCCTTTCTCCATTTCAAAAGCTACCAACATGTTTGGTATTTGGAAACTCAACAGCACTCCACTTCTGTGGTATCAAGATATGTTTCAGTTTTCTAAGGCTGCCAGAATGCAATATACCAGAAATGGATTTGCTTTTTCAAAGTGGATATATAAGGTTACAAATGCGCAGGTCTAAAGCTGTGAGAATGTCCAAATTAAGGCATTCAGAGAAAGATATGTTGGCTTTGAAGAAAGGCCACTGGGACCTGGAACACCTCTGTCACCTGGAAGGCAAATGACTGGTGTCTGCTGATCCTTGCTCCCAGTTCATTGCTTTCAGCTTCTCATTCCAGTGGCTTTCTCTTTAAACATCTGTGGATCTCCACTTAGCTTCTCTGGGGAAAACTCTGGGTTTCATCTCTTAGCCCCACATCTCCAAAAGTCTATATCTGAGCTCTCTCCAAAAGTGTTTCCCTCTTACAGGATTCCAGTACATTGATTAAGACCCACCTTGAATAAGTGGCGTCACATCTCCATGGAAATGACCTAATCAAAAGGTCCTACTCAACATAGGTTTGACCCTGCTAAGATTTGATTAAGAGAGCATGGCTTTTCTGAGTTTCAAACAATCACAGGCAGTTTGAAGAGATTGGATGAAAGTATCATTTCAGAACACAGTATACTGCTTTTTCCAAAATATACTCCCTCACACACACACATATGAGTTAGTAGTTAGGAAGAAGAACAGGCTAGGTGATAAAGAAAAGCATGTGCAAATGTACACATTTTTAAAAAACTAGGATAATTAGTACTCATCATACTGATGCAGAATATATTGTTTGGTTTCTAAAGAAATACTGTACATAATTTATTGTTTTTGAACATTGTAGCAACATGATGTAGCAGCATTTCTGGTTGGTTTGTTTCATTTTAAGGAAATGATAGTTAAATTTGAGAAAGGGTAAGTTCATATACATAGCCACATTCAGTGAAAGCCATAAGTGCCAAGACTTTACATTCAGGTTAATGGAAAATGTGTTTTCAGAGGCAAGACAAGAAATGTGTAGAGATGAGAATAATAGGGGAAGGAAATAAGAAATAATGGTCAATAAAATGAATAGGAACTCTATGAACTTACTTTTTTTCATGATTACTTATTAAACACCACCTATGGGCTAAACTCTGGATGAACAATCAGAATAGCAAGAGTACCTGTAATTATGGGACTGAGTAGCATGCTTTCTCTTTGATTTTATTATTCTTGATGAGTCAACTTGATATGTTTCCCTTCAGATGAAGAATTTAGATTTATTATCACAAAAGTGGGAATACCTGGAGAATATTTACTCCCTTTTGAGATCATGGATCAATTCACAAGGGATGTTTCACTTTGCCCCATTTTAGAAGATGGGCAAGTCATGGCAAACCATGGTAAACTTTTGAGGCAACTTGGTGGTAGATCAGAATTTAATATGCATCATATGAATGTTCTAAATGTTTGAAAGCCTTCTCTCAGAAAACACATCTCGTAAGGCATCAGTTAATTCATGCTGGTAAGAAATGCTTTGACTGCAATGAATATAGAAAAGCCTTCAGAAGTAACTCAGAATTCATTAGATATCAAAAGAGTCATATTGGGTATAAACTCTATGAATGTGCAGAAGGTGGAAATGGATTTTCTCATAAGGTAGATCTCAAGACATATCAGAAAATTCGTACTGGAAAGAAACCCTACAAATGTGCCGAGTGTGGAAAAGCCTTCTCATTTAAGTCAGATTTTCAGAAGCATCAGGTAGTTCATAACAGAAAAAAAAACATTATGAATGCACAGAATGTGGGACAGCCTTCTCCCAAAAAGTACTGCTAATTAGGCATCAGGTAATTCATACTGGTGTGAAAACCCATGAATGTAGTAAGGGTGGGAAAGCTTTCAGGTTGAAGTCAGAACTTGTCAGACATCAGAAGATTCATTCTGGGGAGAAACCCTATGAATGTGCTAAATGTTGGAAAACTTTCTCCCAGAAATATTACCTCATTAGGCATCAGTTAATGCATACTGTTGAGAAATCACATGACTGTAAAGAATGTAGGAAAGACTTCGGCAGTAAAAAAAAAAAATACTCATTAAACATCAAAAGATTCATACTGGGGAAAAACCCTATGAATGCGGAGAATGTGGAAAGGCCTTTTCTTGTAAGGCAAGTGTTCAGATACATCAGAAAATTCATATTGGAGGAAAGCCCTATGAATGTGCTGAGTGTGGAAAATCCTATTCATCAGATTCATATCTCAGGAAGCATTAGAGAATTCATAGTCGGGGGAAACCCTTTGAGTGTGCTGAATGTGGAAAGATCTTCTCATTTAAGTCAGCTCTCAGAGTGCATCAGAAAATCCACACTTGGGAGAAGCCCTGTGAGTGTACTGAGTGCTTGAAAGCCTTCAGTGGGAAATCAAAACTCATCAGACATCAGAAGATCCACTCTGAAGAGAAACCCTATGAATGTACTGCATGTTGGAAAATCTTCTCCCAGAAAGGATATCTCATCAAGTATCAGTTAATTCATACTACTGAAAAACCACATGAATGTAAAGAATGTGGAAGAGCCTTGAGAAGTAAGACAGAACTCATTAGACATCAGAGGATTCATATTGAGATGAAACCCTATGAATGTGCAGAATGTGGAAAGACCTTTCCTTGTATGACAAGTCTCAATACACATCAGAAACTCTATGAATGTGCTGTTTGTGGAAAATCCTGTTCATCAAATTTAGATCTCAAGAAGCATCAGAGAATTCATATTGGGGAAAACTCTATAAATGTTGAGGGTAGAAAGACCTTGTGTTAGTTGTCAGAGAGCATCAGAAAAACCAAACTGAGGAGAAGCCCTATAACGTATTCAGTGTTGGAAAGCCTCTTAGGAAATACCTCATCAAGCAGCAGTTAGATAAACTAATGAGAAACTCATAATTATGAATGTGGAAAGTCTTCATCATGAATCTAGTACTTGTCAGACAGTAGAATACTCATGGTGGGTGTTCTAGTTTGCTAGCTGCCAAAATGCAATACACTAGAGACAGATTGGCTTTTAATAAAAGGGGATTTATTTCATTAATTCTTCAGAGGAGAGGCAGTTAACTTTCAACTGAGGTTCTTTCTTATGTGGGAAGGCACAGGGTGATCTCTGCTGGCCTTCTCTCCAGGCCTCTCAGTTCTAACATCTTTCCTCTGGGTGATTTCTTTCTGCATCTCCAAAGGCCTGGGCTGAGCTGCGAGTGCTGAAATGAGGTATGCTGAGCTGCTTTGGTTGTGCTGCATTGAGCTCTCTCATTTAAGTAGCAGCCAATTAAATCAAGCATCATTCATTACAGCAGGCACGCCTCTTAGCCAACTGCAGAAGTAATGAGCAACAGATGCGGTTCATGTACCATTGGCTCCTGTCCAAAACAACAGAACTAGGTACCTTCACCTGGCCAAGTTGACAACTGAATCTAACTACCACATGTCCACCCCTTGTCAACTTGGCAACTACATGCATCACCTTAAACAATATTAAGGTGCAAAAAATTATCTTCTGGCTGTGGACCTGTGACTCTCAAAACAAGTTGTCTGGAGCCAATATGCAAAGGAGGGCATTTACAGGATACAGATTTTCATTTCCATAGGGAGAAATTAGAAGGAACATAGGGGTCACAAGACCCAAACAGTTCTGAAAACCTGCAGGGCAAAGACCATTGGATTTCAAAGTCTGAAAGTTATTTATCCTTCAGCTTTAGAAAGTGGCAGTCCCACCCTTTCCAAGGACCTATGCAGTGGCCCACCTCTTTCCAAATCAACCTCAGGGGACATTGAGGAGACCACCTTTTTCTCAGCTCCACTTTCTCCAGGCATTGGGGCCATACCGGGGCTCACTGTCATTTCCAGGGCACGTGCTCAACCCCTACATGTGGTGGCAGCCAGGTTCTCCCCAGCCTCCCAAGGAGTGTGCTGTACCTTCTCCAAGGCCTAAGGCTGCACAACTCTTCCACTGCAACAAAGTGGGAGACTAATCCTTGCCCTTCAGGGTAAACTCACCCTCTCCATGTATATAGGTGGGTCCACTCTCCTGGCCAAGGTTTCTTAGCTTCAGACCCAAGCTTCCATAGTACTCACTCTACAAACTCCAATTTGTCCCTTTTGTGTCCCCCTTTGTTCAGATTGGCAGTGGTTCCATTTACTCGAACAGTCTCTTCAAGCACTCCAGGACTTCTCCATCATTCTCTTCACAGTTCCTCCAAAATCTTTCCCTTAGCCATCCAAAAAAAGCTGTTCCAACATATCTGGTATTTGCAAACTGCAGCAGCACCCCACTCTCCGGTACCAAAGCTGTTCTAGTTTGCTAGCTGCTGGAGATGGATTGGCTTTTAATAAAAGGGGATTTATTTCATGAATTCTTCAGAGGAAAGGCAGCTAACTTTCAACTGAGGTTCTTTCTTATGTGGGAAGGCACAGGGTGATCTCTGCTGGCCTTCTCTCCAGGCCTCTGCATTCCAAGAACTTTCCCTGTGTGATTTATTTCTGCATCTCCAAAGGCCTGGGCTGAGCTGTGAGTGCAGAGATGAGGTTTGCTGAGCTGCTTGGGCTGTGCTATGTTGAGCTCTCTCATTTAAGCGCAGCCAATTAAATCAAACATCATTCATTACAGCAGGCACGCCTCCTAGCTGACTGCAGATGTGATGAACAACAGATGAGGTTCACATACCATTGGTTCATGTCCACAGCAACAGAAATAGGTACCTTCACCTGGCCAAGTTGACACTGAATCTAATTACCACAGTAGATAAAAACCCTCTGCTCATGCTGGGTTTTGGAAAGCCTTCTCCCATAAAATTACCTTTCACTAAGGAGCATTTAATTCTTATGAATGAAAAGCCTCATTGAAGTAATAACTGAGAAAAAAAACTCAGAAACCAGAATTCATCAGAGTATTCAATGGGGGAAAAATTGTGAATATGCTTTATATGGGATGGCCTTTATCTGGGAGTGGGAACTTAGTTACCCTTTATTGAATTCACACATAAATATACCAAATGTGGATGTCTTACTTTGTCAGATCTATGTCACAAATATCACACAATGGATTGACTTAAACAATAAGAATTTATTGACTCCTGATTTTCAGACTAGAAGAAGTCCAAAATCTGTCAGCCAGGTTTGAGTCTTCCCAGAAGACCACAGTGTTGTGGTGCTGGCAGCAGGCAATCTTTGGGAGTATTTGTCTTTCCTGTGACATGGTGATGTCCTCTCCTTTATCTTCCAAGTTCCTACCAACTTCTTCCTCCTCCTTATGGCCATCTTATAAAGCCTCCAGTAATCCAGATTAAGACTCACCCTGATTCAGTCTGCCACACCTTTACTAAAAATAACATCTTGAAAATGTCCTGTGTACAATGGTTTCTTGCACACATGGATGTGGAATAAAATTAAGAACTTGTCTAATATTGGGGTGTACAATTCAGCCTACCACAGTGAAACAATGCATAATATAGCACCAATCTTCTTAAACTTGGAAGTTTATACAAAGAAGAAACTCTCATGTCGGTGTATTTCCAAAAGTATCCTTAAATAAACACTTAGGGTGGGCCACGGTGGCTCAGCAGGCAAGAGTGCTTGCCTGCCATGCCAGAGGACCCAGGTTCGTTTCCCTATGCCTGCCCATGTAAAAAAAAAAAAAAAAAGAAAGAAAGAAAAAAAGAAACACTTGTAAGGGATGTGTTTCCAAACTTCTTATGGAAAATTAAAGGAAATATTTCTAAGTTATTTTATTCACTGAGTATGAAGCTTGAAGTAAAATCAGTTTGAATAACACAGTACTCAATCCCATGCTTGTATGGTTCCCAAATAATAGAGTTATATTTCTAAATACATTGTGTAAAACTGAAATAATGTTGAGAATTTCTCATGTAAATTTTTTACATATTTGTGACAAAATTTATCTCCTCTTGAGTACATAGAATTACTTATATCAAATTTTTGTATTAAGCACTGCCATTTAAATAAAATATACTTGTGTAGTGTCTTTATAGTTAACTTAAGTTGTAAAATAAGTACCAGATTTCCAATTAAATATGGTAAATTTTTCAAAGGGACATTGTCCCTGGAACCCTCTAGAATTAAATATAAGGAATTTAACAGCTATATAAGGTACACTAATGAGAAAGAAAAAGAGATCCCAACAGCTGAGAGGTTTGAGCGAATATAGGAAGTATGAGAAGGTGTAGGGGTAACTAAGGAAGCCACATTATTGAGTGCATGCCAGGAATGGGAGTATAAAATGAATCTGCCTTGGGAGGGCCATGGTGGCTCAGCAGGCAAGAATGCTCACCTGCCATGCCAGAGGACCCGGGTTCGATTCCCAGTGCCTGCCCATGTTAAAAAAAAAAAAAAAAGAATCTGCCTAGGAGAATCTCAAAATGATCCACACTTCAAACATTGGCTATGAAGCAGTGTGGGAAAAAAACATTCCTGAAAATGGGGACTAATTGCAAGTTTGGAGAATTCACCCATCCCAAGCACTGCCTGCCTGAACAGGTACCTCCCTTCCCCTAGCCAAGTTGATACCAGAACCCAACCATCACAGTACACCCCTTGTCACCTTGGCAGCTATACACATCACCTTAAACCATACTTAATCTCTAAATAGAACAAAATAACAGACATAGGTTTCACTTAACAATACCCAACTGTCCTGTGAACAACCAGAAATGCTCTAAATCTCTCCTGAATAGAGTGCGAGTCCTTAAGTAGCATTTACTCTAAACTCAATATCCTGTAAGTTAAATACTAGAACATGAACAATACAACTTGTATCATATGATAAGAACAGAAGATATTTGCTTTAATGTACAGATACAAACATAACAAAACAAGGAGGAAACATTCATACCATCACAAGTCCTAATTTCTGTAACTGGTCACATGATCATAGCTCATATTTATCGCTACCTTCTTCCACTACCCATTCCATATTTCCTTTACTCTCAGAAAGCACGTCAGCTAGCCATGGTTCTTTGCCTGGTAGAGTGAACAAACCTTTATTCTTGAAGTTTCTGGACCATTTGTAGTCCTGCCTGGATTGGGGTGTTGCAGTTTTCCACTGATTTTAATCACCAGGCATGGTAGTACTAAGAGACACCCTCAGGGATCTCCTGTATTACAGGAAACTCTTTACTTCCATTGTGTAGTTGCAGTCCAGTTTCTGTTGCTTCCTGTGAAATGGAGCTCGAAGGATATTAAGGAATGATGAGAAAGAAAGAAAGGAAGAAGGAAAGAAAGAAAGACACAGACGGGCTCAGGGGGTCTGAAGCTTGAGTTTACATCAGACAGACTTCAGACAATTTTATTCTTAACCAGATCCTGGTTATATACCACAGGATGACAATAGGCATGCATGCATTTCCTGAGGGAACAAAGTTCTTATCTTTCAGTGCTCTTCCTTCGTACTTAAAATAACCATTTGGGGTAAACAAACATTCTCTTCCTCCCAGACTGTTCTACATAAATCAGATAACATAAAGCAGCTTACTGCCGCCACCACCCTAATGCCCTCTACTCCAAGTAGTTCCGCAGGTCTTATGTTAATCCTATCTCCTACAAGTTTCCACTTGATAGGATCAATCACCCCAACCAGTATAGTAATCCTTATCTTTGCCTATTGATTCAGAGGCATGGGAAGCCCAAAGTGGCCAGGTGGCAGTCTTAAATTTCAGTTCAAAGGAATCATTGTTGCATCTCCTGGTAGGAGCATTCCTCCTTTTAGAGCTAAGACCTACAGACCAGCAGAGATTAAAGTTTTAGAAAAATGAAGCAAACATTTTTCTAGTGGACCACTAGGGGTGATAGTGAGTGGTGGCAGGCTCATTTTTACCCCCTTGATTCCTGGACCCATGAATTCTGCCTATGGGAGAAACCATAGAGTGGGTGCTGATTCAGAGCATACACAATGCCCTGGAGGATACTGTTCCAGCTCTGCAAGGTATTGGCACTAGTTAGTGCTGTAATTGGGTTTTCAAAAGGTGAATTCACCATTCTATCAACCCAGCTGCTTTTGGATGATGGGGAACATGGTAAGACCTAAGAATTCTACGAGCATGTGCCCATTCACGCACTTCATTTGCTGTGAAGTGAGTTCCTTGAGCAGAAGCAATGCTGTGTGGAATACCAAACACTTGTCATGATTGACTGCCCACCCTGACTCTCAGTTTGATAGCAATGAGTGTGTGGCTTCTTTTAATTCTGAAAGAGATTATACCATGGCAGTTCTGGCATTTCACCCTCAGGTAATGTTGGCTACCTTTTGATCCATGTTTCTGCCAACCACCCAAACTGTTAATGCCCTTTCTAACCCCTTGAGCTACAACATTGAATGCAAAATCTATGCTTAGTGGGCCCATATCAATAAATTTACCTTGATCCAACTTTATATTCCTTTATATTCCTTCTACCATTGTTCTACATCCTAAATATCCATTCCAGCACACACACTCCTGATTTCTGAATATATAAATTGGAATCATGCAGTTCTTTTGTAGTATACCATATCTCCTCATGGGTCTTACTTTTTATACCATGTTTGGGCTTGTTTGGACTTTAGTTATAGGGCTGGAAGAAAAGAGTAGTAATAGGTTTGGGTCATGAAAAGAGTTAGAAGTGTCTTTCAACTCATTTACTTCAGAGCATTCCCTAGCAGCTTGATCTGTGAAACAGGATTAATCTCTCTATACAGAGGAGTAAGGGCTCTTTCTTTAGGGGCAATTATAACAGGTCTATCAGGCACTGAAGTGTTGATCTCTTCAGGTGGACACTGGATGACAGATTCCTCAGGGCAGAATGGAGGTAGGGAGCTGTTTCCTCAAGGCAGCCTATGACAGATTTACCTAGCAAAGACAGCAGAATCCAGGGTTTCAATATCCCCACTGCCATCATCAACACATATGTCCCTATCAAAATTTTCAAGATCCCATGCTTTCCCAATAAGTGCCCTTACTTTAACAGCAGACAATCTGCAAGGTGGAGAATTTAGTTTACATTGTAAATCTGCTACTCACACAATGAGACTCAGTCTGGTTTTCAGAGATCTTGATTCTGCAACCACAGGAAATAAGATTCTATTTCAGGAAAAAAATAGAAATATTTATATATTTCATACAGTGCTTAAGCTGCAAATTTGAAGCCTTCAACCCATCCCTTTCTTTTATAAATGTATCCAGGATATCTAGGAACAACCAGCCAACAAAATTATGTTTTAACTCCAAAAATCTCTGTTAAGGTGTCAAAAACACTTGTCCAGAGCCTTGCCTCATATAAGCATACAATTAGAAGAATCAGATGGTGATATTTTGCCTATCTTTATTGCCAATTCATGCCATAGACTGTCAGTCCTATTTGATTATTGGAAATAGAGTCATTAGCACCTCTAAGTCTAAATAGAGTAGAAAAACATTTGAAAAAAAAAAAACTATTTTCAAGATTCTGTTTCTCAAGAACCATTCCAGGTCTCAAAGTTGTACTAGTGAAGGTTCACTAGGGAAACAGAACCAACAGGAGATGCCTGTAAGTTGGAGATTTTATAAAAGTGTATCACACAACCGTGGGGATGTGCAAATCCAAATTCCATACAGCAAGCCATAAGCTGGCAACCCAATGAAGGTCTTGTTGAATTTCCCAGGAGATGAGGGCTGGCTGAAGTGGAGAGTGAGAGATTCTTTCCTCTGACCTTTCCTTTAAAGGTTTCAGCTGATTAGATTAAATCTCATTCATTGTGGAGGACACTTCCCTAAACCAACTGCAGATTTAATTAGCCATAAATGCACTCAACATGCTGTTTAGGTCTATGAAATGTCACAGCAAGAGACAGGCCAGTGCTTCTTGACCAGACAACTAGGCACCATCACCTAGCCAAGTTGACACATGAACCTGACCATCACACTCAACGGGACATGTTCTTAATCTTAATCTGTGTTTCTGTGGGTGTGAACCCATTTATAAATAGAATCTTTTGAAGATGCTATTATTAGTTAAGTTGTGGCCAAATATAATCCATATTATTGGAGGCCTTATAAAGGTAGGAAATTTAGATGCAGGACATCAGAGAGAGCCCCAGGAAGAAGCTAGAAGTCAGTGGAAACTAGAAAAGCAGAGAGAGAGAGAGGTTGCCATGTGATGGTAGGCAGAGATATAAGCCAAGTAACCCCACGGATTGTGGCTAACCAGTGCCAGAATGCCACAGACTTCAGAGAGAAATATCTTGTCAATGCCTTGACTGTGGACTTCTGGTCTCTAAAATCATATACAGGAGAATAAATCCTATTGTGGAAGCTAACGTACTGTGTAGTATTTGTCATAGTAGCTCTGGCAAACAAAGATACATACTACCATGCAAAACTTTTTACCCAAGATACAAAGATTAATTTTAAGAATTCTCTGAATTGTCAAATAGTCTCTCATTTTTTTCTTTTAGAAGCAATTTGGGCCTGGCTCTAATTAAAAAGATAAAACACTTTGCACTGCCCTCCCCTTTTGCATTACCTTAAAAGAATCTCTACAGAGCTGTAGCTGTGTATAGAAACATCATCTGTCTTTTGTCTATGCAAAAGCAAATATAACAAAGCAAAGACTACCTGAGAGAGGTGGCAGAAGAGAGCAACCTAAGTACTAAAAAATTGAGAAAATTAAGTGCCTTTATTGTGTAACCCTTGAGAATCAATTATTCCATTACCTGCAGCTAACCACATTCTAATTGATACCTTGTATATTTCAGCAAAAACAAAAGCCCATTATTAAATCAGATTCCATCTTTGACCTAATGAGTTTTTCCCATTTATATATATAGAGGTAGAAATCTGGATAAATTTTACCTAGTAGCTTTGTGCTTCTTTTTTTCACATCAAGAATTTTTTTTCAATATTTTTATTGACAGATCTTCACACACATACAGTCTATACATGGTGTACCATCAATGGCTCACAATATCATCACATAGTTGCGTTTTCATCACCATGAGCATTTTTACATTTGCATCACTCCAGAAAAAGAAATAAAAAGAAAAAAGAAAAACTCACACATCCCAAACCCCTTACCCTTCCCTCTCATTGACCACTAGTATTTCAATATACCCAATTTATTTTACACCTTATCCCCTTTATTATTTACATATTTTTATCCTTATTTTTTTACTCATCTGCCCATACTCTGGATAAAAAGTGCATAAGACACACTATTTTCACAATCACACAGTCACACTGTAAAAGCTATATCATTATACAATCATCTTCAAGAATCAAGGCTACTGGAACACAGCTCTACAGTTCCAGATATTTCCCTCTAGCCACTCCAATACACCATAAACTAAAAAGGGATATCTATATAGTACATAAAGATAACCTCCAGGATAATCTTTTGGCTGTGTTTGAAATCTCTCAGCCACTGACATTTTATTTTGCCTCATTTCTTTCTTCCCCTTTTTGGTCAAGAAGGCTTTCTCCATCTCATGGTGCTGGGTCTGGGCTCAAACTGGGAGTTCTGTCCCATGTTGTCAGGGAGACTTACACCCCTGGGAGTCGTGTCCCATATAGGGGCAGGAGGGAGGGCAGTGAATTCACCTGCCAATTTGTCATAGAGAGAGAAGCCACAACTAAGTAACAAAAGAGGTTCTCTGGGGGTGACTCTTAGGCATAATTACAAGTAGGTTTAGGCTATCCTTTGCCGGAATAAGTTTCATAGGGGCAAAACCCAAGATTGAAGCCTTGGCCTATTGATTTGATTGTCCCC